>PVJS01041406.1:0-17984 GCA_004027185.1 Glis glis
TGAACCCAGGGGCGTTCTACCTCCGCGCTACACCCCCGGCCCTATTTTTTATACTTTATGTTTTGAAACCGGGTCTCACGAAGTTGCGGAGGGCCTCACTAAATAGAGAGAGAGAGAGAGACAGGGAGAGAAAGAGAGAGTGAGAGAGAGAGCTGAGGCTGGCCGCGAATCCGGATCCTCCGGTCTCCGCCTCCCAAAGTACTGGGATTACAAGCGTGCGCCACCACGCCCGGCCACACTGGACAACTCTGATTTAAAGCTTTCTACAGGTTGAGCACACTGGAGGAAATAAGCTTGCTTAAGGTTATTTATAGTTCCAGATGACTGAGATAGCTGTGAAGTCTAGGAGCCATTAATCTATAAAATGATGAGCCTGAGCAAAAGAAATCCAGGCACATAAGGCTAAAAATGACATGCTTAAATTCAACTCTAACCCTCAACTCCTATTTAATCTAATTTAAAACTAAGCATACCCAATACATAATTCATGAAGAAGAAATCTGCAAAATGAGAAGCAGGAAAGGCAACAGTGCTACCAGTCTCTGGTACCTTTCTTTACATACAACTTGAGAAATAAACATGCCCTGAGCACTTACTGTGTACAGAATATGGCTGTAATCATCCCCTTTGTCCCTTCCGCAGAAAGGTGAGAGTGCTTATAATCTCAAAGGTCCTGAGATTAAAATTTATTACCTGCAGACAGGTACACTGCCACAAACTGCTCCTGACCCAGAATGTTCACTACGCTGGAGGAAAAGCTCCACAAAACATACATATTTGCTGCCATGTGAAATACGGAGAAATGGCTGAATGTTGACAGCAACATTGGAGAGCAAAGGACCTCTACATGAGAAAGAAAAGCACAGTCTGGTAATTATGGAACATAAAGCCAGCAAGAATGACCTATTTTAGACTTTTGTCATTATTATTAAATCAAACAGGAAGCAAAAACTGCCAGTTAAAAGTTTAAATAAAGCCGGGCATGGTGGTGCATGCTTGTAATCCCAGTACTTGGGAGGCTGAGACAGGAGGATCCGGGTTCGCGGCCAGCCTCAGCGCGCGCTCTCTCTCTCTCTCTCTACCTAGTGAGGCCCTCCGCAACTTCGTTGAGACCCGGTTTCAAAATAGAGTATAAAAAATAGGGCCGGGGGTGTAGCACGGAGGTAGAAAGTCCCTGGGTTCAATCCCCGGTACCGCAAAAAAAAAAATAAATAAATAAAGAACAAAAAATAGGGCTAGGGGTGTAGCCCGGAGGTAGAATGTCCCTGGGCTCAATCCCCGGTACCGCCAAAAAAAAAAAAAAGTTTAAATAAGGTGGGGTAAGACAGAATTTTTCAAAGTGGTAAAAAGCTATCTTAACAGCCGGGCGTAGTGGCGCATGCTTGTAATCCTAGTACTTGGGAGGCAGAGACCGGAGGATCCGGGTTTGTGGCCAGCCTCAGCTACTTAGTGAGGCCCTCCACAACTTCGTGAGACCCGGTTTCAAAATAAATATGAAAAATAGGGCCGGGGGTGTAGCTCGGAGGTAGAACGCCCCTGGGTTCCATCCCCAATACCGCCAAAAAAAAAAAAGCTACCTTAATAAATCTCTTCTCCTTCGTAAGCAATCATTGAAAAGCAATGAAAGCAACTTGTCCTTATGACAAGTTAGTTACAAAACAGAATGAGTAAATTATTTCAATTATAGATACAAAGTTGCATATAATAGTATCCTCACAAAATAAACTTCTAATGATTGAAGATCTTAATTCATTAAAAAAAATTTAGTATGTTTTAGGCACCTGGGATGCAGCAAGAAGAGAGACAAAGTCCCTCTCCTCAAGGACCTGATGCCAGGTCTAGTCTCCAGATTTTGCTTGTAATTGTTGACAAGTAACCTATTTTCTACAGGATTTCAATTACCATAGAGCATATTTCTTTCCTATTCTATCTCAATATAAAAAAATTATACAAGTTAGACTTACTTGAGGCTGGATTGGATGTGAAATATTTGATCATTGTCCGCTGTAGAGAAGGTACTCTCCATAAACAGAATACAAGGACATTTGCAGCTATTATACCTACAAAATAAATATAATGTAGGGAGGCTGAGAATAAGAGGAAAGAAAGTCTGATCTAAAGTCCACATGAATAAGATTTTCTCCCACAATAACATAAAAGTACTATATGCTTGGGGAGGGAGTATGGAGCTAAGGAAAGCAAATGAAATCAATGTTTTAAAGTAGCAAAACTGCCACAGGTTAGAGGATTTCCGGAATATTGCAAATGCTCTAGGAGCTAACTTCCTTTATCCAGATCCATATTTTATTTCTTCATAAGAGTTTCCTTTTCTCAGTAAATAACTGGGTCTATAATTATTGTTTGATAATGGCCAACCCAGAGACAGAAGTCATGTTCAGGCCAGGTATGGTGGTGCACATAAAATCCAGCTACTCAGGAGGCTGAGGTGGGAGGACCCCAAGTTCAAGGCTACCCTCAGCAACTTAATAAGACCCTGTCCCAAAATAAAAAAAAAAAAAAAAGGATAGGGCCAGGCATCGTGGCGCACGCTTGTAATCCCAGTACTTTGGGAGGCGGAGACCGGAGGATCCGGGTTCGCGGCCAGCCTCAGCTCTCCCCCTCCCTTTCTACTTAGTGAGGCCCTCCGCAACTTCGTGAGACCCGGTTTCAAAATAAAGTATAAAAAAATAGGGCCGGGGGTGTAGCGCAGAGGTAGAACGCCCCTGGGTTCAATCCCCGGTACCGCAAAAAAAAAAAAAAAAAAAAGGATAGGGATATAGCTCAGTGGTAAAGCACCCCTGAACTCAATCCCTAGCACTGAAAAAAAGTAACGTACACAATTAGATTCTTTGGCGAAGAGTAGAAAAGCTAACATCACATCTTTTTCCATAGGGATAGTATGTTTCTTAAACTTCTGATTAGCTCCTAGAAATATATACTATCTTTATAGGTGAAAGTCAACATGTGTGAGGAAAAATATTCATTCGATAAGAATTCAGGGATAATCTAGAAAAATGTTTTGAAAATGTTTACATGCAGAAATTGGGAGACTTTCATTTTTCTCCAAGAGCTCATGCTGCTAGAACAATCACCAAATTGACCAGGTTTATTTAGAGAATTCACCATTTAGTCACATTTTAGAGACAAAATTACATAATTCTGGAAAACTATAAACTAAAACAATTTAGCTGGGCGTGGTGGCGCACACTTATAATCCCAGCACTTGGGAGGCTGAGACAGGAGGATCCGGGTTCACGGCCAGCCTCAGCTACTTAGAGATGCCCTCCGCAACTTAGTGAGACCCTGTTTCAAAATAAAGAATTAAAAAAATAGGGCTGGGGGTATAGCTTGGAAGTAGAATGCCCCTGAGTTCAATCCCCGGTTCTGCAAAAAAAAAAATTTAAAAACACTTAATTTTTTAAATTGCCACATTCTTTTCCTGCTTTTGATTTAATTAAGGGAACTTAAGCATTTCTTCATTTCTCTAATCTCTTCAGGCAACAGATAAGTAGCACTTTCAATTTCTTCAATAACAACAAGGACAGATGCCAGCAGTACTCTGGTACAAGGATTTTCTTTAGAAACTCTGTGGAGTCCCTACCAGCTGCTGTATCTTGGAGTTACCTTTGGCTTCCACATTTGCTCATTCTGTGAGGCTCTCAGTTATCCCCTGGCATTACCAGTCTGCCTAGTTTCTGCTCTCCCACTTGAGAGTTAAGTAGAAAAGGAAGCTATCATTTTTTCATAGATTCTAAGAAATTTTTCCATTTTAATATCTGAAATTGGGATGCATCTTACAAGTAATTGGTGGTCTGTTATAGTTTAATTGGTAGCATTTTTTTCTTCAAATGCACATTAAATGGCATTTTATTGTCATTTAATTGAACTGATCCCATCAATTGTATAGATATATAAAAAGATGCAACAGATCTATTTGTTTTGATATGGGATGTTCTTTAAACTACTAAATGGAAAAAATCAAGGTACAGAAGAGCATGTATTACCTATCACAATTTGTGTTGTAAACTTCAGGTAGATAGAAGTAACTGCCTATATAAAAAGATGCTCTAGAAGAACACACATGCGACTAAAGGGGCGATGGTTGTTCTGAGGAAGAAAACTGCAGAACTGGAAGTTCAGGGTGAGACAAAGGCTCTTCTCACTCTTTGTATCCTTTATCACTGTTTTCATCTGTATTACCATGCACATTTATTCATTTTACAATGGCAAAATATAACCTAGGAAGTAGAAAAAGGGCTCCCTTTCTCTTTGGGTGCCAGCCTACTGGCTTGGAACAATTGCTGCGATTTGGGCTGTGAATTAATACCCAGATACTTGGAATAGGGGAAGTATGGTAATTAGTGATGGTTTGCTATCATAGAAAGTGGAAAGATGTAATAAAAAGCATATTATATAAACTGTAAAGTACATTTGATTTCCATCTCCACCCATTTTTCTAGTTGTGTGAACTTAGATTGTTACTGAACCTCTCTGAGCTTCAGTTACTCCACCTGAAAAATGAGGATACCACTAACAGGGCGCTTATGATGATTAATAACAATAACACTGTACACAGGCATATAAAACACTAGCACTCAAGCATTAGCTTTGCTCTTCTTTCCCCAGAAATAACTAGTCTAAAGACTGGGAGCCAGGAATTACAGAAATGCAGTGAATGATTTAAAGAAAGACTGAGAGTCAGGACAGTAGCGGGGTGCAGTGGTGCACACCTGTAATCCCAGTACTTGGGAGACTGAGACAGGAAGATTGCAGGTGCAAGGCCAGCACACAGTAATTTAGTGAAACCCTTTTTCAAAATAAATAAATAAAGTCAGGCATGTTAGTGGCACATGCCTATAATCCCAATACTTGGAAGGTCGAGACAGGAGAATTGTAGGTTTGATGCCAGCCTCAGCAACTTAGTGAGACCGTGTTTCAAAATAAAAAGGGAGCTGGGCGTGGTGGTGCACGCTTGTAATCCCAGTACTTTGGGAGGCGGAGACCAGAGGATCAGGGTTCGCAGCCAGCCTCAGCGTTCTCTCTCTCTCTCTCTCTACCTAGTGAGGCCCTCCTCAACTTCGTGAGACCCGGTTTCAAAATAAAGTATAAAAAAATAGGGCCGGGGGTGTAGCGCGGCGGTAGAATGCCCCTGGGTTCAATCCCCGGTACTGCAAAATAAATAAATAAATATATAAACAAAAAGGGCCAGGGATGTAGCTCAGAGGTAGAATGCCTCTGGGTTCAATCCCCAGTACCAAAAATAAATAAAATAAAAAGGGAAGTAGCTCAGTGGTAGAACATCCCTGGGCTCAATCCCCAGTACCACCACCACAAAAAAAAAAAAAAAAGAGAGAGAGAGAGAGAGAGAAACATTGCCTTACCAGCACCCCCAAGAAAGGGAAAGAGATTTTAGCCTGGAAGCTCAAAATTTTGGAAGGAGAAAATTACAACTAAAAATAAATAAGCCTGATGGACACTGAATAGCAAAGAAAAAAAAACAGACTTTAGAGGTCAGGGCAGAGAGGGCTCAAGGCTCTGGGGCACAGCAGTGCCTAAACTTTGAAGCTGACAGAAGATATGAATGGACTAGCAGAGACATTGGGGCAGTTTTCTTGATAACTCTCTCCCTATCCTCTCCTTCCTATCCCCTCCTTGATCAGAAACAAAACTTTAGCTGGATCTTTCCTCTCAGCTTCACCTAAATCCCAATATAGTCAAATCAGCATTCTGCTGAACTAACAGGAAGTCCTAGCAGGGGCCTCAAAGGTGCTGTGAAAGCAAAAAAGGTAAGAGAAGATACTCTCTTGAAGGTTGCCTGAGGATCTCTACGTCAGGCTTAAAACCTTACAGATCAGGGCAGAACAAGAAATGGGTGAAATAAAAAAGCACAGGGACAAATCTAACTTTGAAAAATGCTACCTTATGCACCTCCCTTTTCCCACAAATACCAAGAGAGCTTACAAAAACTTCTTTCTGAGCAATATGAAGTTTAGGGAGATATTTCTGTGTAACAGTTAAGACCAAGAAAAATTCTAAACCCAACCACACAAAAAAAGAATTAAACTCAGCTCTCTACCACATCTGTAAAAAGTGATTCTCAAGGGCAGATTGAAATGGAATAGTCAAACACTAGGGACTCTAAACCTAACATCAGCTATAAGAAAGATTTTTCACCATACCATGGACTCCATCTTAACAATAAATAAATTACTGTTATCCCTCACTATCTGAACTGTTCTTATCCAAACCCAGAACTAGCCGGGCGTGGTGGCACATACTTGTAATCCCAGTTCTTGGGAGGCTGAGACAGGAGGATCACAGGTTCAAGGCCAGCATCAGCTACTTAGTGAGGTGCTTCGCAACTCAGTGAGACCCTGTTTCAAAATAAAGAATAAAAAAGAGGGCTGGGGGTATAGCTCAGAGGTAGAATGCCCCTTGGACCAATCCCCAGTACTGCAATACATAAATAAATAAATGAATAAATAAACCCAGAACTAAAGAGAAATGAATAGATTTGAGATACCCCTATTTGAAACTCAGAAACCAAAACATTTGGATAAAAAAACTTTGCTGCCAGAACCTGCTATATCCAAAATCTTGCCATCCAAATTCAGAAGTCCAGCAGATTCAGACAGCAAAGAATGCTTATGTGATATGCCTGGTGTCAGTGAGCAATCTTTATAACCTACTAGAGCTTTCCTGCTGTCACAGTCTAGGTATGAATATTACAAAGCAAAGCACAGAGCAAAGCTCTGGTCTCACAAAGTTTCAAAAACTCTTTAGGTCAGAACTTGTGAAGTTCTTTAAAAATAGAAATAGGAAAACAACAACAACATCTATAATCCCATGGAAGAAAGTAGATAGAGTAAATCTGTCTCTCCTCACCCAGTGAGGAGCTGAGCCAACCTCACTTAGGATCAGTCTAAGAGAAGCAATTGGGAAAGCTAAGCAAGGCAGGCTGGATTAACTGGCACCTCTGATAGGAGACATGATATAACCAACACACCAGTTTATCCCTGAGAAACACAGTGGAAAGTTAACATCATTAATAGATGCTGTAAAGCTAGAATCACTACTACTAGACAAGTCTGAGGAGACACCAAACAGCTCAAAGAGCATTTCCTCAGCTTTTAAAAGTTTCTTGGATAAGCCAGGCATGGTGGCACATGCCTGCAATCCCAGTACTTGGGAGGCTGAGACAGGAGGATCCAGGTTCGAGGCCAGCCTAAGTAACTTAGCAAGACCCTCAGCAACATCTTAACAATACCCCATTTCAAAATAAAAAAAGGGCCAGGGGAGTAACTCAGAGGTAAAGAGCTCCTGGGCTCAATCCCCAGTACTAAAAGAAAAAAATCTCTTGGATATGCGACATTTTAGTTTTTTTTTTTTTTTTGTGGTACTAAGGATTGAATCCAGGGACATTCTACCTCTGAGCTACACCCCTAGCCCTATTTTTTTTATTTTGAAATAGGTTCTCACTAATTTGCTGAAGGCCTTGCTAAATTCCTGAGGCTGGCTTTGAAGCTGCAATTCTCCTGTCATAGCCACCAAAGTACTGGAATTACATGTGTGACAATATAGATTTAAGATCTCTAGCATGACCATTTATATTTATGTTATTCAAAGGACTTGTTGCTAGTTAGATCACAATTTATTTTCTCTACTGCCTTATTCTTCATGGTAAATGACTGTTTTGATTTTTAAAAGAACTAGGGGGAAGAATTCTGATTTTTAATAACCTCACAAATGACTTCTTTGAATAAACTATTTACCGGCAAGATAAAAGGTTTGAAATTCTGAACCCAGGCTTCTTCCTAGGTTAAATGACAGAAAACCTTTACTGCCCTCAAAGAATACAAAGTATCAATTAATTGTGAAATGCTTGGAAAATATTGGGGGGAAAAATCAAGATTTTGCTACCTAAGAAAATGCCATTAATTCTGGTTAGTTTCAGAAAATAAGCAAACAAAATACATTTATCTCAGTGGAAACAGACATGCTTCTCTGGGAATCTTTGAAGTAATCATTAAGACCATGTCTCGGTTAGATACAGAATGCCCCCTGAAGAGCTCTTTTTTTTTTTTTTGCGGTACTGGGGATTGAACCTAGGGGCGTTCTACTTCTGAGATACACACCCAGCCCTATTTTATTCTTTATTTTGAAACAGGGTCTCACTAAGTTGCAGCGGGCCTCACAAGTTGCTGAGGCTGGCCACGAACCTGTGATCCTCCTGTCTCAGCCACACAAGTACTGGGATTACAAGCGTGCACGACCACACCCAGCTTGAGCTTATGTATTAAACTCAACAGTTCATATAGTTAAGTCATGAGGATTGTAAAGAATTTATCTGGGTGGTAACCAAGGCCGGTGGGGTGTGGCTGAAAAAGGTGGGTCCCTGGGGATGTGGTTTTAGGAACTGTGCTTGTGTCCCTGAAACTCCTTGCTTGCTTGCTCTCTCTGCTTTCGGCCTCCATGACGTGAGGAGCAGAGCCTGTGTGCTTTCCTTCTTTGCCCTTCCCGATGCCATGCTCTGAGATCCAAAGACACCAGACTCACATGGACTGAACCCTGAATCTCCAAAAATCTGTGAGTAAATAAATTTTCCTTCCTCTAAATTGAGTTGGCCAGGCTTTTTGGACTACGGCAGCGACAATGTTAACTGTGACAAACCACAATGACTACTCAATTCTATAGTCTTAGGTATGGCAACACACTTTGAAAAAATTCAATCCATTGCTTCAAGACCCCATTCGGGCTGGGCGTGGTGGCGCACGCTTGTAATCCCAGTACTTTGGGAGGCGGAGACCGGAGGATCCGGGTTCGCGGCCAGCCTCAGCTTGCGCACGTGTGCGTGCTCTCTCTCTCTCTCTCCCTGTCTCTCTCTCTCTCTCTCTACTTAGTGAGGCCTTCCACAACTTCATGAGACCCAGTTTCAAAATAAAGTATAAAAAGATACGGCCGGGGGCATAGTGCGGAGGTAGAACGCCCCTGCGTTCAATCCCCGGTACCGCAAAAAAAAAAAAAGACCCCATTCAACATTCCTTCATGTAACAGATTTTAACTAAGTGCCTCGACTATGTCTAAGATATGTGCTAGGTGCTACAACAAGATGGAAAATCTCATCGTTGCCTCAGGACACTTAGATTTCCCCTCAAGGATGAGACGTGTAAGGCAGGTAGGTGGTGTAATAAATGACAAAAACTACACTGAGTTCAAAAAAAGAAAACAATTCCCGAAGGAAGCCGTGTCAACTAAGCTTTGAAAGCCAAACTGGATTCTAATAAGGTGAGAAAAATTAAGGCTCCAGAGGAAGCACTGTGAATGAAGGAAGATAAACATCGTTTCTCTACTTAGGTACAAGGAATTAAGAATACCAATAAGTCTGAACCTATCTGAAGAAATAGCAATATTTTACTATTCTCTAGAAATAATTTTTTCCTACCTACATAATTGTTAAAGAACTTACAAATCCATTTTCTCAAGTTAGTAAGTCCAAAAACTATTGTACAATGTTATTTCTTTTTTTTTTTTTTTTTTTTGCGGTACCGGGGATTGAACCCAGGGGCATTCTACACCCCCAGCCCTATTTTTTTTATTCTTTATTTTGAAACCGGGTCTCACTAAGTTGCAGAGGGCCTCACTAAGTAGCTGAGGCTGGCCGCGAACTTGGATCCTCTGGTCTCCGCCTCCCAAGTACTGGGATTACAAGCGTGCGCCACCACGCCCGCGTACAATGTTATTTCAAGATTTACAAAGAACAAAAAAAGAAATCATAATGACATGCATTCCATGCTTACATTTAGAGGCTCTTTTTAAATAACACAGTGGTGCGAGGCATGGTGGCGCACGTTTGTAATCCTAGTACTTGGGAGGCTGAGACAGGAGGATCACAGGTTCACGACCAGCCTCAGCTACTTAGTGAGGCCCTCCGCAACCTAGTGAGACCCTGTTTCAAATAAAGAATAAAAAAAAATAGGGCTGGGGGTGTAGCTCAGAGGTAGAATGCCTCTGGGTTCAATCCCCAGTTCCACAAAAACAAACAAACAAACAAACAAACAAATAAATAAATAATAAATAAATAACACAGTGGTATAGATAGAAATTGGCTTTAGAATGACCTAGATCCATATTTTGAAACTCTACTACTCACTAGGCAAGTTGACTTTCGAACAATTCTTTCTCTGAAAGTCAGTTTCCCTATCTATAAAAATGGAGACAATCATCCTGTAAGCAACCCTGCAAGGCAGGGGAAATGTGCATAAAGTACCCTGGGTATAGAAGGTACTTCATCAATGTCTCCTTTAGCTTCTTTAACAGGGAAAGTAATAATTACTCATGAAATATTTCACAAGCAGAGATTCTACAATTAGTCATTTAGTCACTATCATACTAGTTATTTTCAAAATTAGAAAATAACTGACCCAGAATGTCATGAAAACCTTTATGCCACTACTTTTTGTGTTCTTCTATTAACCTATTGGCACAGAGACTCTATGTCTTCTAAACCACTGGAGACACGGTATGAAACCCATCGCCTGTGACATACTATACCTTTTGGTTTGATTTCTCTTCCCTTGAATGGCTAAAACGTGTAAGCTAACACAAACCTGTCACAGTCCGCTGGCCATCACTTAGGTTATTCCACCACTTGTTAATCTAAAACAGAAGGAAAATTGCACATCACCATATGTGAAACACTTTCAGGCTAGGAAAGTCCAGAAAGACAATGTCTATGTATAAAAGAGGAATTTCACATCTGTGAAATCACTGGTGACCAACAGACATATTCAATACGTGGTAGAGTGAGGAAGGCATGTGTTTTTTAGTCAGTGCACATTCTCTACACAGAACCACTGACCAGACACTTTACTTCTAAATTTCAGTTTCCTGTTATATCAAATGGTACAACAGATACCTAGCAGTGCTGACATGAGGAATATCAAGCTCCTAGTTATACTCAGATAAAGACAGGTACCAAGTCATTATTCACCAAGGGCCTATCTAGTTTTAAAATTCCAACTGAGGCAAGGTAACTAGGTACGGTGGCATGTGCCTGTATTCCCAGCGACTCAGGAGGCTGTAGTAGGAGGAACACTTAAGCCCAGGAATTTGAGTATAGCCTGGGAAACAAGGCAAGACTCTGTCTCAAAAAACAAAACAAAATAAAAATAAAATTCTGAAGCCGGGCATGGTGGCGCAACACTTGTAATCCTAGTACTTGGGAGGCTGAGACAGGAGGATCACAGGTTCACTGCCAGCCTCAGCAACTTAGTGAGGCAATCCACAACTTAGTGAGACCCTGTTTCCAAATAAAAAATAAAATAGGGCTGGGGGTGTAGCTCAGAGGTAGAATGCCCATGGGTTCAATCCCCAGTACTGCAAAAAAAAGAAAGAAAAAAAATTCAAGGTAAAAAATACAGATCAGCATGTTTAAGGATCCATTTATGTAATTATAATTGATTTGTTTACGAGCTTCCTGACTTGATTCACTGCATATGTAGTGGTGTTAATGGGGTTCCCAGCACTTTCATTTTGTTTCTGTTTTAGTTCTGGGAATTGAACCTAGGGGCATTCTACCTCCAAGCTATACTTCTAGCCCCATTTTATTTTTTATTTGGAAATAGGGTCTTGCTAAGTTGCTGAGAGCCTAAGTTGCTGACACTGGCTTCGATCCTATGATCGATCCTCCTGTCTCAGCCTCCCAAGTTTTCATTTTCTTTTCTTTCTTTTTCTTCTCTTTTTGAGACAGGATCTTGCTTTGTTGCCCATGCTGGCTAGAAGTTTCATTTTCCATGATATATTTATGTATTATTTCAGCTTTCTTTAATGGGCATGGATTTTATATAACATCATTTAACCATTATAAAAATTTCTATCATTTGTTTAAATATAAAAAAATGTATCTGTGGACGAAGATTATATACATTCCTTATATCATTTTTCACCATTCTAAAGAATCAAGAGATGTACTGGATATCTGTAGCTTTTAAGGGATCCAGGGCTACAGAATAGATCAATTTTACTATCTTCTCAAATATACTGTACTGAATGAAATTCTATTAGTTATTGTTTTCACCTGAAAATATTACATATTATTCTGACATAAAGTCTCTCTAAAAAAGATAGGGCTCACGTTCCTTACTTTATTTTTCTGGTATGGGGGATTAAACCCAGGAACCCACTTTACCACTGAGTTACATCTGAAGACCTTTTTTTTTTATTTTTGTTTGTTTGTTTGTTTGTTTTGCGGTACTGGGGATTGAACTCTGGGGCACTCTACCTCCAAACTATACTCCCAGACCTATTTCCCTTTTTTTTTTTTTTTTTGCGGTACTGGGAATTGAACCCAGGGGCATTCTACCTCTGAGCTACACCCCCAGTCCTATTTTTTTATTCTTTATTTTGAAACAGGGTCTCACTAAGCTGTGGAGGGCCTCACTAAGAAACTGAAGCTGGCTTTGAACCTGCAATTCTCCTGTCTCAGCCTCCCAAGTACTGGGATTACAAGTGTGCGCCACCACACCCAGCTTTTTTTTTTTTTTACATAGTCTTGCTAAATTGTTGAGGCTGGCCTTGAACTTGTGATCCTCCTGCCTCAGCCTCCCAAGTAGCTGAGATTGCAGGCATGCACCAGCACACCTGGCAATGCTTCTTGAATGTATCCATAGGGAAATAAGAAGGAAAGAATCCTTTCTATATACAGGAAACTCAAGCTATCATTAGCAGAGGCTCTCTTGCCAGGCTCTCACTGACCAGGACCAGACTGTTCCTAGGAAGGGAAAAAGTAAGGTGGACTCAACCCTCTCTCCAAGTTAGAAAAGCAATGTTTCATGCCAGGCGTGGTGGCGCACGCTTGTAATCCCAGTACTTTGGGAGGCGGAGACCGGAGGATCCAGGTTTGCTGCCAGCTTCAGCGCGCGCACTCTCTCTCCCTCTCTCTCTACCTAGTGAAGCCCTCCCCAACTTTGTGAGACCCAGTTTCAAAATAAAGTATAAAAAAAAAATAGGGCTGGGGGTGTAGCACGGAGGTAGAACACCCCTGGGTTCAATCCCCGGTACTGCAAAAAAAAAAAAAAAAAAGTAAAGCAATGTTTCATTAAAAGCAAAGGTGCTTGAAAACCAAATGGACTTGGAACTATATTAACCTATGGCCCCACTGCTCAATGCATACTGTCAAGTAAAATAAATAAAATATTTATATGCTTTATCTAGAAGGAAACTTTTTTTTGTGGTACTGGGGATTGAACCCAGGGGCATTCTACCTCCGAGCTACATCCCCAGCCCCTTTTTTGTTCTTTATTTTGAAACAGGGTTTCACTAAGTTGCGGAGGGCCTCACTAAGTAGCTGAGGCTAGCCATGAACCCGGATCCTCCGGTCTCAGCCTCCCAAGCACTGGGATTACAAGCGTGCGCCACCATGCCCAGCAGAAGGAAACATTTTTAAAAAATCAGTCAAGAGGAAAGAGGGCCATCAATATGCATACATATAAAGTAAATGGAAAGCTCTACAAGCTCTGTATTTGTACCTTTCTTGCACCCCACCCCCTGAACAGTCAGAAACACTCAACAGTAGGGATTTACCAGAGGCATGTAGACATCACATCACTGAGAAGGTTTTCAAAATCCATGTAGGTCAACCCCTAAAGCATGTATATTTTTAAAAAACTCCCTGTGATTCCAATATACACTCTAAAGCAATCCAGCAAGGTGATGCAAGTAGAACAATGACCAAAGCAGGGCTAGAATGGCACCCCAAAACACTAATTTTTTTTCTTTTTGTGGTACTGGGGATTGAACCCAGGGGCATTCTACCTCTGAGCTCCACCCCCGGCCCTATTTTTTATTCTTTATTTTGAAACAGGGTCTCACTAAGTTGCGGAGGACCTCACTAAGTAGCTGAGGCTGGCCGCGAACCCGGATCCTCTGGTCTCAGCCTCCCAAGGACTGGGATTACAAGCGTGCGCCACCATGCCCGGCTCTAAAACATTAATTTTAAACATATCTGTGGTGATTTTGAAACATGTGGCAGAGGGCAAAATTTGTGGAACACTGTCAACTACAACAATGCCAGACATACAACACATTAATAAATACTTACTGTGATGAAAGGGCTCTATAAAGAAGAATGCTAAGTGCACTGTCTTCACATCTATGGGTGGAATGTTACCATTAACTAAAAATACTCATAAATAGCCAGACTTCAACAATTGTGATGGACTAGAATGAAGAACACAATGTTTATCTTTACCTCCTTTCTGAGGTCTCCTTCTTTTTGTGGTCTTATGCTATCCAGCCAATCAGCTTTTATACCATCAAAATAACTTTGGACCCTGGACTTCAGTGATTCATACTGCCAAATAGCAGCTGATCCAAATGCACAGCCTGTAAACTACATAAAATTAAAATAACTTTAAGAGGGATATAGATCTATATTTTATTTCCATGGACAATATTTTGTTTTTGTTGCTTTCAACAAACCAATAGAAGGAACACCTGGCACAGTAAAACCTATTAGGTGACAAAAACATTTCATTGTTTTTCATTTTATTAACTTCACAGTACCCTAAAGCCTGTTTCCAGCAACAAATATGCCAAATAAAATTCAAAATACCAACACACTATCATTTGAAATACTATACCAAATAGGCGGCCAATAAATTTCTTCTCCAAGGCTTATATAATTGGGCCAGATTCTAAAAGCAACTACTAAATTCATTCTATAATCAGAATTCATGATCCCAGCTACCCATACCCTCAACCTGTTCTTATTCTAAAGAAGCCTAACCAGGGAAAACAGTACTTGAATACTACACTGATACTAAGTTAAGTAACTTCCAGCAGTGTGAACTCTTACCCCGACAGTAAAAAAAAAAGGTTTTACAAGAGTCCTTATAGGATAGGGAGAAGGGTAAAAGGCAGTTTCTTCTACTGGAGGGATCAAAGCACTTCTCTTATATGCTTCACCACTTGACCTTCGAGGTTCAACCTTCCTGGGTGCTTTTCTGAATCCACATTTTTGCTGAATAAAGAAGTTAAACCTATGGGGAAAAATAATGGATTAGAAACAGAGTGACATCTGCAAACATCAACCTCTGAGCCTCCAGCTGGCCTGCTCCATCGCCCTCTCAGTTTATTCTCATTCTACTGCCTCACAAGAGCCAGGACTCCTAATCCCAAGTAGGAGTCAAAGTCATGACATTTAACCTTTCTGGAATAGAGACACAAACTATAGCAACTTAGGAGGGTACTAGTTCAGGTTACTACTTTGTATCAATCAACAAAATAGTTTGTATCCACTTTCCACACAGAAGCTATAGTCTTGTAAAAAGCTAGAGAACTCTCAATTTGTCAGTTTCAATCAGTAGAGAATGGCTTTATTTTGTTTGAAATTTGGCTAATTTCCAGAACAAACAGTTAAATGTATTATCCTTGCAGCTATCCAAATTCAATAGCAATTCCTTTGATAAGTATTGACCATTACAAATTGATGGATTCCTCCCACCTCTCCCCTATTTTGATGGTTTGGAGACACCCACCAAATATATTTGTAAGGGGTTTTGTTGTTTGAGTCCTTATAACTTAGCCTCCTCAAAACATCTGACACTACTGATCACGCCTCCCAGTCCTAGCTTGTTACACTACATTTCCTATTCTTCAAATTCATCAGCTCTCCTTTCAGTTTCCCCTTTCCTTCTACCCCATAATGATAAACTCACAGACTCCAATAGCTCCTTTATTCTATTCAAATTCAATACATATGAATTTGGTTGTTTTGTTTTTTGGTACTAGGGACTGAACCCGGAGCATCTACCTCTAAGTTACACCCCAGCCCTATTTTATTTATTTATTATTTTAATTTTGAAACAGGGTCTTTGCTACGTTGCTGATAGCCTAAGTTGCTGAGGTTGGCCTCAAACCTGCAATCCTCTTGTCTCAGCCTCCCACCATATAAGTTCTTGAAACTTTTTTTTTTTTTTTTGGTAAAACTAACTTCCCCAGATGGGCAAAAAGACCCTTTCCCGTTTTCATCATATCCTGAACACACTATCCTAACTAGACTCACAGCTCCTCTTTAAAGCAGGGATTAGGCCAGGCATGGTGGCGCACACTTTTAATCCCCGTACTCGGGAGGCTGAGACAGGAGGATCACAGGTTTGCTGCCAGCCTCAGCTACTTAGTGAGGCCCTCCGCAACTTAGTAGACCCTGTCTCAAAATAAAGAATAAAAAAATAGGGCTGGGGGTGTAGCTCAGTGGTAGAGCACCCCTGTGGTCAATCCCCAGTACCACAAAACAAAACAACTGTTGAGCAAAAGAAGTCAAACATAAGACTATACAAAATGTGACTATGACTTCCATTTATATGAATTTGAAGAACAGGCACACTAAACATGTTGCACTAAAAATCAGAGTAAGGGTTGCCTGGAGTAGGTGAGGCTTGACTAGAAAAGAGTAAGAGAACTTTCTGGGACAATGGAAATGTTCTTTACCTTGATTTTTTTTTCTTCTTGGTGGTACTGGGAATTGAACCCAGAGGCATTCTACCTCCAAGCTGATTTTATTTCTTATTAGGAAACAGGGTTTCAGTAGGTTGCTGAAAGCCTCACTAAATTGCTGAGGCTGACCTCGAACCTGTGATCCTCCTGTCTCAGCCTCCCAAGTACTAGGATTACCAGCGTGCGCCACCACACCCAGCTGTTTACCTTGATTTAGATGAATGCACAGGTATACAGGTATATCAGATTTCACAGGCTCATACATTGTACTATATGCATAGTGTGTCTGAATAAAGTATTTTATTTACTTATTTATTTATTTGCGGTAATGGGGATTGAACACAGGGGCATTCTACCTCCAAGCTCCACCCCCAGCCCTATTTTTTATTCTTTATTTTGAAACAGGGTCTCTCACTAAATTGCAGAGGGCCTCAAGTAGTTGAGGCTGTGATCCTCCTGTCTCAGTCTCCCAAGTACTGGGATTACAAGTGTGCGCCACCACACCCAGCTTTTAATAAAGTATTTTAACACTAAAAAAGATGCCTGTTGGACATCCAGGTGGAGGTATCTTGGAAGCAATGAAACTCAAAAATGATATATCTAAGCTGGATGTTGTGGTACACACCTGTAATCTCAGTACTTGGGAGGCTCAGACAGGAGGATCACAGGTTTGAGACCATCCTCAGCAATTTAGCAACTCTCAGCAACCTAGTAAGGCGGGTTCGAGCCAGGTGTGGTGGTACACAATTGTAATCCCAGTACTTGAGAGTCTGAGACAGGAGGATCAGAGGTTCAAGGTCCCTCAGCAACTTAGTAAGACCCTGTTTCAAAATAAAAATATAATAGGCTGGGGTGTCGCTCAGAGATAGAATGCCTCTGAATTCAACCTCCAGTACAAAAAAAAAAAAATAGGGCTGGGGGTGTAGCCTGGAGGTAGAGCATTCTTATGTTCAGTCCCCAGTAACGCCCGCACACGCACGCGCACACACGTGCACACTCACACACGTATGGCTATTATTACTCTGACTTGTCTAGAATGCCCTTTCTCTTCAACACTGAGTCCACTCTTAGGTCACCTCAGAAATCACAGTGAGAATAGAGGGTGGTGATAAAGTGATTTGACTAAAAATTTTATATAATCCATAATTTGTACTTCTAAATAATAGTCCTTTCAAAGAAATCTATTGTAGAAAGTTATGAACTTATTAAAACAATGCTAATGTTGCTCCTAAATGGTTCTGAAATCCCTTCAAAGCCTGTTAAGAGTCTTATGAATAAAAATCCATTAGCAAACACTGTTGAATAACTAATCCCAAATCTATTTCCAATCCTTTCCCCTTGCCTGCTTTTTCTGTAGTGGCTAGGAATGATAAATATCTTCACCTTTTCAGCCTCTCTTATGGCTAGGTGTGGCCAAATCAAACAGAATTCTGGCCTCATGAGACTTGATTTTTTTTTCTTTCTTTTTTTTTTTTTTTTTTTTTTGGTTC
>PVJS01041407.1:0-17983 GCA_004027185.1 Glis glis
TGTGTGTGTGTGTGTGTATGTGTTACTAGGGATTGAACCCAGGGGCATTCTACCTCCAAGCTACACCCCCAAACCAATTTTATTTTTATTTTGAAACAGGGTCTCGCTAGGTTGATGAGAGTCTCACTACTTGCTTAGGCTGTCCTTGAACCTGCAATCTTCCTGTCTCAGCCTCCCAAGTACTGGGATTACAAGCATGAACCACCACATCCAGCCCCTTCATTTTTTTTAATGTCTCCCTTAATCAATGTTGGAAAATATTCTGGTATATGTATTGATTTTTATATTGATTTAAAATTCAAGGTATTGGTGGTATATACACAGTGGAATTTTACTCAGCCATTAAAGAAGAACAAAATTACTTCATTTGCAGGAAAATGGATGGAACTAGAAAATATGCTAAGTGAGATTAGCAAGTCCCAGAAAGTGAAGGGTCATAAGTTTTCTCTCATGTGTGGAAACTAGAGAGAAATTGGCAAATAAAAGGGACTTCAGATAAATGAAGAAAGATACCAGTGGATGTGGGGTGGGAGATGGGGAGATAAAAAGGATATTTGATGAAAAATAGTTCAACTACTGCTATACACATATATGAATTTATTAATACCAATATTAATAATATTTATGGGGAGTGTGAGGGAGCGGGGTAGGATCTGAAGGGAAACACACAAAGTGCTGTGTGCTTGTGTGTTTAAACCTCATTGTGATGTATAACTACAATGCCCCAATAAAAGCATATTATAAAAAAGTCAATTTTTCATTTCTTGCCACCCCAACAGCAGTAAAAGTTGAGGATATCTGCTTGCAACCAGCAGCCCAAGAGCCAACAGCCCCAGATACGACTCGCTGGACTGCTTATGAGAAATCTGAAAAGCCAAACAAGCTGGTCCTGAAAAAGATGACTCGCCCTGCGCCAGTCACGCCCAGGAGCTGACAGGCCAGTACACGGTGAAAGACTGAAGAACGCCACATCTCAGGCCACAAAATTGGACACTAAGTTTTATGTCATAAGTGCTTTAAGACTGACTTTATTAGTGGGATTTATGGTGGTCTTAATTCTAACAGGTGTCTGCCCAATTTGATTTTTCATTTCTAAAAAAAATTGGCAATTATTGTCCTATGGGGAGGACTAATAGGGTTGTTACAGCCAGACTCTGCAATCTTCACCATCAATGTAACCCAAATTGACAAACCTATTATTGTCAGATTTGGTGGTGCATGTCGAATTATACCTTGTGGCAGCCTGGAAAGCCAATGACAGTTCTCCCAGGCTGACAAACATATCTGCCCAGAATCAAGTTCATGTTATACTGAGACTAGGCCCTGTGTTTATTGGAGAGATACCTGGTGGACCACCAATCCCCAAGGGAAGACAGCTGATATAGAACAGGTGACCCTATCATCATGGAGTCCTCTAAAAAAATCTCATGCCTACCCCACCCCTCCCAACATTAGGTGACCAAATGTATAAAAGAGCTTGTATGTTCAATGATCAATGCTCAGACCCAAAGCATTTCTTACTGAGACTTCGCCAGTGAATAAAGAAAAATGCTTCCAACTCTGGTCTCTGCCTACTGACTTCGGGGATCTAGTTTTCCTGGAACACCCTGAGCTCCACAGATCCGGCCTAACATGGATTGAACCTCTAAAATCTCCAGAATTGTGAGAAAATACATCTTCCTTCCTCTAAGTTGTGTGTGGTCAGACTTATTGGGTCAAAGCAGTGAGAAGGTTGAGTGAAATACTCTCAGATTTTTCTGAAGCCAAATCTGGTATATCTCCTCTAAAATATTTATCTAATCTTCAAGTGAAAAAATACATATATCCACGTTTCTCTAACAAATTGTGTGTGTGTGTGAAAAACTTCTCAGTAGTGCTCTTCCAACTTTAGTTTCTCAGTCCATAGTTTCTTGCATGCCAATCAATTGCAATTATAGCAAGGAAGTGTTCAGAACCTCTAGTAATGCAGTTTTCCCTCTATGTTAGTTGCTTAGATCTAGTAGGTAAAAGGTATGTGTATCTGTCAGTATTCTTGCAGCCATAATCTAAATATCGGACCACATAACTTAGAGGAAAGAAGATTTATTTTCTTATGGTTTCCAGTTCAGTCCATGTGAGGCTGGGGATCGTGGATCTCAGGGCATGGCCGCGGTGGGAAGTCAAGGGAGAGCACATGGACGGTGCTCTTTATATCACAGAAGACAGAAGCTAGAGAGAGAGCAGGAGATATAATCCCCAAGGCCACACCCCCAAAGACCCACCTCCAGCCACCCCAACCAGCCAACCAGGTACCACCAAGGTAAAAAGGCATTACAATGGATTTATCCACTTTTGGGATTACAGCCCTCATGAGTCAATTACATCAGCTCCAAACACCAATTTATGAGCTCCTCAAGGGGCCATGATATATCTAACCATAATATTCCACCCCTGGCCCCTGAAGAGTTCATATCCAACTCAGAATGCAAAATGCATTTAGTCTGCTCCAAGATATTCCATAGTCTTAACAGTTCCAGCATTGCTGAAAAGTCACAAAGTCCAGCATCTCCTCTGAGACTCAAGGTAAACGCTTGTGTGCCCCCGTAAAAGACAACGAAGATAAAAATAAAAGCAAGTTACATGTATTCAATATATAAAGGCAAATAGCAAACTTTTGCATTCCCAAATGAAGGCATAGAGCCATAAAAGAAGAGATGGAAGCCGGGCGTGGTGGCGCATGCTTGTAATCCCAGTACTTTGGGAGGCGGAGACTGGAGGATCCGGGTTCGCGGCCAGCCTCAGCTCTCTTGCTCTCTCTCTCCCTGTCTCTCTCTCTCTCTCTCTCTCTCTCTCTCTCTCTCTACTTAGTGAGGCCCTCCGCAACTTCGTGACACCCGGTTTCAAAATAAAGTATAAAAAATAGGGCCGGGGGCGTAGCGCGGAGGTAGAACACCCTGGTACCGCAAAAAAAAAAAAAAAAAAAAAAAAGAGATGGGACCAAAAGAGTAATGAAATTTGGCAGGGCAAGCATTTGTTATTGCAGCTCCACTTCTAGCATCCATGGCACATGGTGGTGAGAGATGAGAAACAATCTCCAAAGGGCATTGGCAGACCTGCCCCTGCAGCCTCACTAATTGAAATGGAGGCTTTCCTGCCTTTTCCAGCTAGCAGTCTTTCCTCCTGGTCATTCCACATTGCTGGGGTTTCTGAATCTTGAGAGTTTTTCTTGAAGCCTTGGCTTCACCCTCACAGCTTCACAAAGTGCTCCATTTGGGCCTGCTCACAGGGATTCTGACCCTCCACACATTGCCTGGCTTCCCAATCCTTCCTTTGAAATCTGGAGGGAAGCTGCCATGACCTACTTTGTCTAGCAAAGCCAGCATTACATGAGCCCCAAGATGGGCCGCCAACAGAAAAGGTAGTTACACAATTCTTAATCATTGCTGCTGGGGCCTTATTAATCACAGCTGCTGGGCCTGCTCCAGCCAGGCTGCCACTGGCCCCAAGTCTGTCTGTGCTGACCCTGGCTCCAAATTCATCTGGGCCGCCCTGGCCCCAACACCATCTGGGCCACCCCTGGTCCCAACTGTATCTTCTGCTTTCATCATGGCCTTGCTGGCCCTGCCTCTGTCATGACTACTGCTTCCTCCTTCCTTTCAGCCATCTTCCTTCCTTCTATGACATCATCTCTCTGGGCCGCAGCTTTACATATGCCTTTATGGCCAAACTGCCAATGTTTGAAGTCTCTCTGCTTTACTTTCTGCTCCCAAAATTTGGTGTATAGTTCACTGAATGCAGACATCAATATTCATAATGCAGTTTGCATATTTTGCAGTTTTGAGATTTCCTATGCCAATTTAACCATTGTCTTTAATTAATTTATTTATTTATTTATTTATTTATTTTGCGGTACTGGGGATTGAACCCATGGGCATTCTATCTCCGAGCTACACCTCCAGCCCTATTTTTTAATTCTTTATTTTGAAACAGAGTCTCACTAAGTTGCAGAGGGCCTCACTAAGTAGCTGAGGCTGGCTGTGAACCCAGATCCTCATGTCTCAGCCTCCCAAGTACTGGGATTACAAATGTGTGCCACCACGCCCGGCTTAACCATCATCTTTAAATTTAGCCTCACACAAAGTTTTAAGATATGGGCAAAATGGGGACAAGTTCTTTGCCAAAGTGTAACACATGTGGCCTCTACTACACTTCCCTATGGAGTCATCTTTGCCCTCCATAATCTCCTGAGCAGTCTCTACCATCCACCTTTCTAGCCACATACAGGTCCTTCCATTTTCCTCTCAGAAACCAGTTCCAAAGAGTCACAATCCACATGGTCAGACTTAGGATAGCAGTAACTGACTTCTCTGGTACCATTTATTGTATCCGTCAGCACTCTTGCAGCCATAATCTAAATATCTGACCACATAACTTAGAGGAAAGAAGATTTATTTTCTTACAGTTTCCAGCTCAGGCCATGTGAGGCTGGGAGGCAGGCAGGACTTAGGCTGTAACTTTGAAACTACTCTTGGCTAGAGGCCCAGAAATAAAATGGAAGAATAAAACACCTCTACAGTTACCCCCTCCAGCTGTTAACAAGCAGACAGCTTGGAAGATAAAAGACAGAGCAGGCTCCCTCAGATATAAGCAAAGCAGCTTCTTCCCTAGACAGTTCAGGAGGAAGTGACTGAGCACAGGCCCCCTAATATAAACAAGGCAGAGTCTCCATAGGCCATCTGTGAGATAAGACACAAGACAGATAGAGATAATATATATAGGTTAACAGCTATTCTCCTTTTATATCTTGCTTACACTAGGTATAATCAATCTCACACCCTTCCCTCCCCTCCTCAATTATGTGACCAAATGTGCTTAGGGTTCAGACCTGGAGCTTTGTTTTCTGAGCCTTCACTAGTGAATAAAGAAATCTGCTTCCCACTCTGGCCACTGTCTCCTGTCTTCCGGGTCCCAGTTTTCCTGCAACATTTTGGCAGACCCAGCCAGGAGCCACTTTCAGGCTGGTCTGGTCCCAGAGATGGGACCCAGGGCATTTGGCCTCCTCTGGTCTGTGTCTTGGGAGCTGACATTCCCATCGTAGATGTTGATCCACTGAGTGTGCCAGAGGCCTTTTGCCACCATATGGGAGGCCTCTCTTGGAGGTGGTCAACTCCAGAGCTAACAGCCTCCGAAGTCTTAGGCCGGGGAAGAAACCTGTCATTATCCATCCAGCACTGACCTCTGAATCACAGTAGGCTGCCCCGGGGCTCAGTCAGGTCCCGCTATTGGAATAGTGGAAGAGGGGTCTGATCACCCCCTTTCTGGGAATTCCCATAGTAGTGTCCAAGGGACATGAAACCGGAATTCAGTTCAGGATTCGGGTTGGGTGAGTGTGAGTGTGTGACTGAGACAGAAATCGGGGTCAGACTCTGGTTTCCACCCCACAGGGTCAAAGCGAATGTTGAGTCTGCTGCCTGGATCCAGGACCATCCCATAATGGCTAAGTGGCAGTCCAGCAAGGACCCTAAAGTCCTTGACTTGATCAGAGTGAGTGTTTATATCACTCTGCCTATCACCACTAGATGGCTGAAATACCTCTATGAGGAGGATGGCAGGGCATGGACGAAGCAAATGCTGTCTGTTGTCTGTTTTAGGTGCCCGGGCACTAGTCCTAACTCCCTAAGCAGGAACAGGAGGGAAGCAGAGTAAGCTCACTCAGTCCTCAGGATTAGGAATTTTATTTTTTTAATTTTTTTATTTTATTTTATTTTTTTGCGGTACTGGGGATTGAACACAGGGGCGCTCTACCTCTGCGCTATGGCCCCAGCCCTATTTTTTATACTTTATTTTGAAACCGGGTCTCACGAAGTTGCGGAGGGCCTCAGTAAGGAGAGAGAGAGAGAGAGACAAAGGGAGAGATAGAGCTGAGGCTGGCCGCGAACCCGGATCCTCCGGTCTCCACCTCCCAAAGTACTGGGATTACAAGCGTGTGCCACCACGCCCGGCAGGATTAGGAATTTTAGAAAGGCTTATTCAAGTGATTATGGATTAAAGTTAACTCCAGGGAAGTTATGTACTTTGTGTGAGATAAAATGGCTGGCCTTTGGAGAAGGCTGACCATCAGAAGGTTCATTAGATCCAGGTGTCACCTGATGCATTTGAGATTGAATCACCGACAGTCCAGGACATCTGGACTAGTTTCCCTATATTGACTTCTGGCTCCAACTAATTCAGACCCCCCCCCTCCATGGTTATGAGGTCTGGCTTCCCAGATCTTACTTGCCAAGAGACAGGGAGCTGATAGGCAGACAGAAAATCAGCACCCAGGTGAAACCAAGCTGCCACCCATTCTGGAGCCCCCCCCTGGAATGTGGGAGCACAATCTCCAGTTCTTTGTTGATGTCAGGGCAGAACATTGAGTGGTAACCAGTTAAATAGTCCCACTCACTAACCAACATGTCGACACCGCATGACATGACACCATCCCCGCAAATGTACCCTAGGAAGAAGAAAAGTTATTCACCAATTCTTATATATCCAGACTGTCCAGTTCCACTGCTGGGTCAGGACCTTCTCAACAAACTCAGAGCAACCTTTCAGATGAGGGTAAACTGAAGTTGTCAGTCCCAACCTCTCAGCTAATTTTTTTTTTTTTTTTTTGCTGCAAATGCCCCAAAAAGAAGAGTAGAGACTGTGAGGGGCCAAAGGTGGGGGGAGATAAAGACCCCTTTGTGTGGGAGGAAGAACAACAGCAAGCCTCTCAGCAACTCAAAATGCAACTGATGACCACCCCTACACTGACCCTGACTTGAAAGTGTTTGTGGATGGGAGCAGTTTCATAATTCAGCAGGAAAAACAGCAGGCAGAGTATGCTGTTGTAATCTTAGACAAAAACTCAGAGGCAGAGCCCCTCCTGGCTGGTATGTCTGCCCAAAGGCTGAGTCAACTGCCCTTACCCAAGCACTAGAGTTGTGGGCAAATCAAGTAGTTAACATCTACACTACTCTAAATATACCTTTTAACTATACATGTCCATGAAGCTCTTTAAAAGGAAAAGAAAAATATTTTTAGGTTAAAGAAAGAGGAAAGAATTTTGCATGGCAATATTTTTGTTTTAGATGACTGAATTATCCCATAGGGAAAAAGATGAGAACAAAAATCAGAAGGTTAAGCATCATAGGGGGTTTGAGAAAGTTGCAAATGATTTGTAAAGATTGGACATAAAAAAGGAGGATCTTATGTTTGCAATAAAAATAATTTAAAGGGTTTTCTAAGAGTCACATTCAATGATTTGATTCTATGGTTAAAACAATAGGGTTTCTTTATGCTCTAGGAAACAATTAACTAAGAACTAACTGAAACAAAGATTTTACATCCTTATAAAGATAATTTCTTGGTTAGAATTTTGGTCCCTGAATTTGAGCAGAGTCAGGGTTTAAACATCTATGATTTACAGCCTATTAAAATGACCACTTTAGAGCTGGGCCTAGTAGCACACACTTGTAATCCCAGTAATTTGGAGGCTGACAGGAGGAATGCAGGTTCGGGGCCAGCCTCAGAAACTTAGGCCTTCCAAGACTTAATGAGACCCTGTTTCAAAATAAAGACTAAAAATAGGGCTGGGGATGTGTCTGAGAGGTAGAATTGCTCTTGGTTCAATCCTTAGTACTGCAAAAAAAAAAAAAAAGACCAGTTTATTACTCAAGATATTACAGTGTGGGAGATTCTAAAGTTATTTATTTCATACCACCTCATTCCTTGCTTATCTGCTTGGTAAACATTCATACAGAAAACAAATTGGGAATACAGGAAAATGTATCCAAAAATACATAAAATAAGATTAAAAAATAATAATAATTATTATAAATAAAAGCTTATAAAGTTAGATATATGGGTTTATATACATGCAAAGTAACCAATAAGTGATCTCTTTATGGAATATGCAGTGTATCTGATGTTTTATACCATTCAAAAATTTCTGTCATTTAAGACCAGGTTTTCACCTGTTTGCTTTCACTGAAAGGTTCATTATTGTATAAAAGAGATAGAATTGTTCATCAAAAGATAAGCCAGTTTATGATCACATAACTCTAAACTTAGAAAGTTTCTGGAGCTATTTGATTTTTGTCAATGCTGTCAATCTAAATAAAGCTGTCATTATTGGTTTCTTACTGAGTAGTAAATTCTGTATTTCACTCTAATATTTAAGGGTTAAGTTAACATATATGCAATGGTAATGTTAATATTACTAACTCCTTTGTAAGTTAACTATATTTCCTAAGTATCTTCTAAAATACAAAACTTAAGAGGAAAGTTTACCAAGCTGGTCCTCTAAACAAAAATTGTTAATAGTGATAAAATTGATTATTTTTAGGTTTATATTTGTGTGTTCATAAATTGCATTATAAACATCTTTAAGCAAAGATAGAGATGCTTAAATACTTGGCATTCCAAACCATGCCACCTTGATTAAAAATTATTGTTAATAATATAATATATTAATTATATAATTTTATATATTACATGTAATTATATATAAGATATATGTGATATATTATATATATAAATTATATGATATATAATACATTAATAATAGTAATTACATATCATTATAATTATTATATATTATATACAAGACCCCAAAGTCACAGGAAACTAAAATGAGGATCAATACGTGGGATTGCATTAAAGTAAAGAGCTTTTGTGCAGCAAAGGAAACAATCAAGAACGTCAACAGAGAGCCAACAGAATGGGAAAAGATTTTTGCCAGCTACTCCTCTGATAGAGGACTCATATCTAGAATATACAGAGAACTTAAAAAAAAAACACTAAAAAAATAATCCAATCAAAAATGGGCAAGTGAACTAAATAGACACTTCACAGAAGAAGAAATACAAATGGCCAATAAATGTATGAAAAAATGTTCAACATTTTTGCAATCAGAGAGATGCAAATCAAAACTACCCTGAGATTTCACCTAACCCCAATTAGAATGGCAATCATTGAAAACACAAACAACAACAAGTGCTGGAGAGGATGTGGAGAAGCAGGAACTCTAATACACTGTTGGTGGGATTGCAAATTAGTGCAACCACTTTGGAAAACAGTGTGGAGGATCCTCAGAAGAATGGGAATGAACCTACTATATGACCCAGCAATACCACTTCTAGGCATCTACCCAAAAGAACTGAAACCAAACTACCAGACCAATGCATGTGTGTCAATGTTTATAGCTGCACAATTCACAGTTGCCAAACTTTGGAACCAGCCAAGATGCCCATCAATGGATGAATGGATTACAAAACTGTGGGATATGTACACAATGGAATTTTATGCAGCCATAAAGAAGAACAAAATTACATCATTTGCAGGGAAATGGAGGGCACTGGAGAACATTATGCTAAGTGAAATTAGTAAATCACAAAGAGTGAAAAGTCGGATGTTCTCCCTAATATGTGGAAGCTAGGGAGAATGGGACTTAGAAGGAACTCTAGACAAAGAAGGAGAAAACTTTAGTTGAGCAAAGAAGGTGACCTAACTGAGGGAGACGGGAGGGGGGAAGAGGGAAATACTAATGCACATGATGTGTATAAACAAACTTATCAGAGTCGTTCACTATGCTGAACATGGAAAGGAGGGAAGGGGGAGGGAATGGGGTAGGATTTGAAGGAGGGCTAAATGAGCAACGTGTGCATGCATGCTTCTGATACCCTGACACCAAAATGTATAACTACAATGCACCAATAAATGTAATAAATAAAAAAAATTAAAAAGTGTAAAAAAAACAGCCTAAAAATTTTTAGCCTTTTATGTATAGACTCATGTATTAATTAGTATTTAACTCTTAACAATTTATGTTTAGTAAATTTTTTTAGTTAACATTTAAATTAATGCAATCTTAAACATATTTGATAGATATATTTTCTTTTGCTGATGTTAAAAATGCCAAGAATATTTTATATTTAGCAATTGATGTTTAGCATTTTAACTTACTTATACACAATTTATTTTAAAATATAGACATTTTTATGAAAGCTTTTACCATTTGTACTTATTTAATTTACTCAGTTTAGTTGTTTTAGATTATTCATGAAAAACAAGCATAGTTAACATTTTAAGCCTTCTTTCCTGTAAAGGAAAAACCCCATACATGGTTATTATACTTTAAACATATAACAAAAATTCATACAATCTTGATTGGCAAGCATCCTGGAAAAGAATCATGTTGATATTTTTAATAACTTCTTTTACTCTTATTTTTATCAAAAAATATAAATTACCTATTTTTTAAGAATTTAGATCATGTGAACTAAAAGGTATTTGGATCCACTTTTGTTATTGTTATTATTCTTATTATTTTATGAGTACTCATTTATTTGAAAGCCAATTTTGCTACCATGTATATAATAGACAATACATTTATACATACAGACATAGAAACGTAGGCAGAAAACAACTATCTTATAACATTAATTTGCCAGGCATTTTATTTTTATAGATAGGTTACTAGACGTAGTGCCAGATTTAAAGTTTTAAATATTAAAACACAACCTATTATAGACATCTGTTTTGTGCCAGTGAGCAACAGACTGTAAAACAGAAGACACAAACAAGGAAGGCCATACAGCAGAGGATGCCCAGGATAAGTCTATCAAATGATTTAGGTGCCTACTTTGTCTTGGCCACAGGTGCACAATGGGAAAATGCCTTTCAGATGTGAAGCTAGCCCACTGTGATTTCAAAAAGCCTGGTGTCTGCCTAAGCAAATGAGCTCAAACTCAAAACAGCTGCGGGTCAGAATAGTCAATTCACAAGCCCGGCCTCACAGGTGTAACAGTTTTTCTTCCCAATTTTGTCTCCATCTTCTCTGTTCTACATCAAGTCTATATATTTTGCATATATAGCTGAACTTTATATAGGTAATTAATGATACTAGTTTTAAGCTACAGATGGTCAGGGTTCACTAGAGTAACAGAACTCACAGAACACATATATGGAAAAAGGGAATTTATTAAATTAGCTTACAGTCCAAAGCAGTGTATTCCCATTTCCAACTGCAGGAGGCGAGCCAGAGGAATCAGCAGTTGGTCGAGTGGTCCAAGAGGTGGAGTCTCAGAATTACAGTGACCACTAATTCAGTCCCAGTCCAAGATGGAAAGGCCAGGAACTCTCCTGAGGAACGATGGTGAAGATCCAGTTTGAAGAGCTGAAGGCTGATATCTCAGATGAGAGCAGACGCGCTTTCTTCAGGAAGAACCACACATGCCTTCACATGGCTCTCTCCTTCTTTTATCCAGGTCCTGCAGCTATCAGAACCATGCTGCCTACATTCAAGGCAGGACTCCCCTTCAATCTGCCAGGGCATAAACCAGTCATCGCGTCAACACACCCAGAGTCACATAATCTTAGGTGTTTCATGATCCAGTCAAGTTGACCATCCAGACTAACCATCACAGTATACATAGAATAAACCTTTAAATATTGTAATAATTTAATGATATAGTGGGAACCCATAAAAGAACACCTTCAACAATGTTTCATTAGAGTCTGACAAACTATTTTCTGAAGCAATTTTAGTAACTAGAAAAAACCATCTCTTTGAATCAGTCACAGAAAGGGAAGAGTCATATGTTTTCTCTCATAGGTGGAAGCTAGGGAGTAATCGGGATACAAAGGAGACTTTACTTTTTTTTAACGTGCTTTTATTGATGCATTGGAGTCTTACATCACAATGAATATCTATTTGATGTTAACATATATGCATGCAGCTCTTAGTGCCCCCCCACCTCCCCCCACCTGTATGAAGTACCAAGAATGATGTTGGTATATTTTCACATGTACATATTGTTTATGATAGTAATTCCATTAATTCACTTCTTTCTTGCCCTCCCCCTTCCCTTGTACCACTTCCCTTGTTCCGCTGAGGGTTCTCCATTATCAACTGGAGACCCTTGTGTGACCCTACTACTCCTTAGGTTGCACATATTAAAGAGAACATATGTCCCTTCTTTTTTTGTGATTGACTGATCTCGCTTAACATAATGTTCTCCAGATTCTTCCACTTTCTTGCAAATGCTGTTATTTTGTTCTTTATTGCTGAGTAGAATTCCATTGTGTGTATTTCCCATAATTTTATAATCCACTCATCTGTTGATGGACACCTAGGTTGGTTCCATAATTTGGCCACTGTGAATTGTGCTGCTATGAACATGGGTATGCATATGTTACTGTAGTTTTCTGGTTTCAATCCCTTTGGTATGATACCCAGTAGTGGTATAACCGGATCATATGGTGGGTCCATTCCCAGTTTTGTGAGGAATCTCCACACTGATCTCCATCAAAGGAGACTTTAGATAATGGAGGAGAAACACCAATGGAGCAAGGAAGGTGGTATGGGGAGGGGAAGGGTGCAGAGAGACTTAATGAAAGAATCACTTCCATTGACATTATGTACATATGTGAGAATACCAATACCAATCTCAATATCATGTATGGGGAAGGGGGTGGGAGTGTGGAGGGAGCAGGGGAAAGCTCACCAGGTGTCATGTGCGTGTATACTAATATTTGATGAGAGCAGACTATTACTCTGAACTATTACTATTAATAGTTACTCTGAACTACATTATGATGTGAGACTACAATGCACCAATAAAAGTATATAAAATAAAAATTAATAAAAAAGGAAGAAAAGGTAACCTGAAAAAAAATAAACATGGTGATGGGCTAGAAAAAAAATCTATTAAAATTGGTGGTATAATAGTAACTGCTTTAGTCTGCATAAGTTAATTCTTAGCATATTTTAAATTGATTTTCTTCCATTTTTCAAACTTATGTTAAATTGCATACACCAAGATGGCAAAATTAAACTGAAAATAATAAAAACATATACAGAAAATTTTTAAATAAAAGTATATAAATACTGAAATTAGTTGGAAGATAGGAGCTGTATTCAAAATTTTGTGTTTTTTCACATGCCTTAAAAATGTTTTCAGGAAATATTTGAAATTTGTCTCTGAAGGAGGCAAAGTAAGAAATATTTATCCAGTGGCAGGGAAAATAGTTTTCTTACCACTTCTCTGAACATTTTCAAACACATATTTCAAACAATTTCAGTGGTGTTCTTTGATCAGAGTTACAGCTATATCGCTTTGTAGAAGAAAAGTCAAATTAGTAGTCAAAGTAGAAGAAAGTCATAGTGTACCAAGCAACAGAATTGCATCATTGAAGGTGAAAAGTGAAAAATTCTTACAAAAGAATGTTGTTTAAAGACATCTCTTGGTTATATGATCCTAATGGTAGAAATCAACAATTTAAGAATTATTAAATATTCTAATTTTTCAACAAATTGTTTTGAAAAGAAACAGACTATCACATGTCCTTTCAGCAGATCAAATTTATTGCAAAAAATAACCTTCTTTCATATATACTTATATGGACAATAATTTATAATAATTTATTTATATTCACATAATATACAATGTTTTATACACATATTCAAATGTCTTTTTGGTAAACACATTCATTAACTTGGAAGAACAGAGTTGATGTACAAGACAGATGTTTCTGCTGTGTACTAGAGAATCTACTGGTAAAATTTCACATATTGGTAAATATTTAACATCACCCCCCCATATTCTATTAGTGAATGATATGCTTTTATCAAAAGTTTGAAAATTCCAAAAGGGTTATTAACTAACTTAAATCGTACAATGTTTGATGATGGAAAACTGTGTGTTTGTGAGGATAATAGGAAATTCATAAAATCATGAACTTTTATTTGATTTTAATTATAAATTTTCTCTTACATTGATGCAATATCTGCTTCTTGGCAGCTTTCAATTATGCCCTTTGGGGGCTGAAATGTGCTACAGAAAATACATGAGAGAGGAACTCCAGATGTGGCCCTCGCCCGAGTGTGTCAGTGGAAAGGGAAAAGGGCTGCAGGCCGTCTCCCCGCGAGGGGCTCAATCCTTGTCCGCCATGTCTGGGGCCTTTGATGGCCGTGGGCCGCTGCTGGGAATAACAGACAAGAGAGTATCCAGAAGACATGCTATTTTTGAGGTTGTGGGTGGACAGCTTCGAATCAATCCAACACACACAAATCCATGTGTTTATCAGGCTTCCGAGATGAGTCAGCTCTTACCAAGGAAGATAAATCTATGGCGCTGGTTGAATCCTGGAGATAGTTTTTCTTTGTGAGTTGACAAATACATTTTCCGTGTTTTCTCTACACACTCAGAAACAGAAATGGAATGTTCCTTAAGAAATAGTCAAATGCCTGATGAAGATACTATATTGAATGAAGAGCCAAAATGTCCTGTGATTAATTTATCCGATAAGACAACTGGTGCCTCACAGATGGAAAGAGGTCCAGAAATAACCAAGACCCAGACTACTACCACAAAGAGCATGTCTTTCCTAGGTGAGTGCAGAGACTTCAATTATTCTATTAACAGCAGGCAGACCCTGTCCAGAGGAAAAGAGTCCTTCCAGCTCGGATGTTAGCAAACATTTAAGTGATCAAAACTTTTCAACACCTGTCATCAGCGGAGATAATAAGGTAACCCAGGGATATGGAAAAGAAGGAAACTGCAAAGATGAAGCTGAAGTAACCATAACACAACAAGGAAGAAAGCGATTCATTTCATCAGGAAATTCAGAAAATGTATCAGCAGAACAAGATGCAGGAAAAAAGTGCAAAAATATTGATGAAGAAGAGTCGGTCATTCCATCTAAGGAAATGCCAGAATCATTTTCTGGAAGCACACTAAGTAACACAGATATAAATTGTTTGAAGACTAATACACAGAGAAGCAAAATGCAAACAGAGAAGCTTGGTAAGGTTTCTGAACATAATATCGCGACCAAAGGATTACCAAATAAAGAGGAAGAGACAGTGAACTGTTTTGAGAGTTGTTCAAGTGTCTGAGGCAAGTCATTCTGCAAGGAGTCTCAGGGACCTCACCCTGAGTCTAACTCTGATCCTTCTAGTCCTGAAACTTGGCACGCAAAAGCAAGTGATTCAGTTCCAGGAGGCTCAGAAGAAAACAAGGTCAAGAGGACATCCTGCGTGTGTGGAGCAAACTGCTACAGGAAGAGTCCTGTCCATTTTCTACACTTCAGCCGCCCTGGTGAGAGTGATTGCGGAGATCTACAAGTCACTGATCAAGATGAGACTCATGACCGGCCTGAATGTCCCTGTGGGGCATCTTGTTATAGAAAAAATCCCCAGCACAAGGTAGAGTATAGATATAGTACACTTCCAGGGGGAAGCATTTTAGATGAAGATGAAGATGATGATGATGTTAGGCAACCCAATGACTTTATAGATGATGAGGACAAACAATATGAGCCAACAGACGAGGATTCTGACTGGGAACCAGGAAGGAAGACCAAGAGAAGGAAGACATGGAAGAGCTTTTGAAAGAAGCAAAAAGTTTATGAGAAGAAAAAAGTAGCTCTTTCCTGCAACAATACAGGGCTCACCTTTACTTTTTCTTTATGGGAAAAATTCAGGAAATAGGAGGTACTTAAGTGATCATTATTTTCTTTCTTTTGATAGTTACAATTTTACTGTTGACTCTTTGCAAGTAAAATGTTTAAATGTCAGCCTTCAGTGTAGTGGGTGGCATTTATTTAGTTGACTTCCCTTTTCTTTGCTATTTAAAGGATCTAATAATAGGAAACAAAGAGGCCAAAGAGTAATAATATTTTTCATGTACTTTGGGTATTGGTGGTAATAAAAAGTAAAAACCAAAAAAAAAAAAAAGGCATGAAAGACATGCACATTCTTGGCTAGTCCACATTAACTAAGAATTAGAAAAAGCCATTTTATTTATTTGGGCCTCGACTTTCTGTGTTTTAAAATTAGGAGTTAGAAGAGATTTCTCTAATGGTTAATTTGATTTAGCACCCTCGATGACAATGACAATGGATAGTAACCAAGAGTGTCCTGTGTGTTATGGTGGAAGCGGTGCTGTGGGCTCTTTTCCTCAATTCAGATAAAGTTTTCTGAATGGGGACATTAAAACTAACAGGCAGTGGTTGCAGCTTAACAAAATTTTATTACAAAGTCAGTAGGAAATAGAAAGGGAAGAGGAAAAAAGCAGCATGCCTGGAAGACACGCCGGAGAGCCCAAAAATGGAACTCTGTCCCTCCCTCCGACCCCGGCCCCTTAAATACAGTTTTTACATTCGTATGTTCTTATAGTGTTACCAAGGCAACGGGCTAGTAACTTATTTCTTAGGCAGGTGGTGCCTTCTTGTCTCTGGACAGTACACTTACTAAGTGCAGGGGTTAATGCTCTATCTTTTTTTTTTTTTTACCTCTGCTTTATCAGTTGCCCATCAGGTATGGGTGCTTTGAAGTAACCCATGGAGTTTACTAAGTCTGGGTGACAAAGAATAGGAGGTAAACAGAGGCACTAGTTGCAGCCAGTGCAGCTGTGTGTAATCTCTAAGAGCAAGGCATAAGGCCTTTGCTATTTTTACTGTTTTAAAATGTGCCAGGCAGAGTCACTGTGATCTTAGGACTTTTAGTTGCTTATATATATATATATATAATTTTAGGGCTAAAGGCCTTGCCTCTATAGATTCCTAAGGCTAAAGGCATCACTATGGGTTAATCATTAGGGCAAAGAGCAGAGAGAGAGGAGGGGGAGCTCTGAAGCAACAAGCAAAGCTCCCCCTGCCTAAGTGCCTGTGCACCCAGACTCTGAATGCCTTTTACATTTTTATTAGAAATCAATACTGGAGCAATTTTTCAATACCGGCACTCTCTGTGCCATATGCTATGTTCAGTGTTACTCTCGTTTTTCTCATTTAGTCTTCATGAAGGAAAAGTGCTCTCAGTTGCATAATTTGCCTGGAGCCACAGAGTTAGTATGTGTTGAAACTCAGAGTGATTATCTGAAGTGCTTGTGGCTGTGTCATGCTGCAGTGTAGAGGGCCAAGTTCAGAGATGAGTGAAACGCTACCTCTGATGGCACAAAACCCACAATGAAGTGAAGTCCCTTTTGTCTTTAAAGTTCATCATCTAAACAACTTGTCTCTCAAGTCATTATGTTTAAAATCTACTTAAAAATCGGAAAGAATGCCGGGCATGGTGGCACATGCTTGTAATTCCCATACTTAAGAGGCTGAGACAGGAGGATTGCAGGTCCTAGCACAGCCTCACCAACTTAACGAGGTCCTCTGCAATTTAGTGAGACCCTGTTTCAAAATAAAAAATAATCAAAAGACGAATGAATAAAATGTGGCATATGCACAGTGGAATTTTACTTAGCCATAAAGAACAAAATTATGTCATTTGCAGAAAGATGGATGAACTAGAGAATATTATGCTAAGTGAGATCAGCCAGTCTCAGAAAGCCAAGGCTCATATGTTTTCTCTCATGAAGTCATCACTACCAATCTCACTAACGTGGGGTGGGGAGGGCGTGGCTGGGATCTGGAGTGAAACATGCCAAGTGCTGTGTACCTCACTATGATGCATAAGTACAATACACTAATAAAAGTATATTATAAAATAAAATAAGGCAGGGGGTGTAGCTTGAAGGTGGAATGCCTCTGGGTTCAACCTCCAGTAAATAGGTAAATAAATAAATAAATAATCAGAAGGAACTCAGAAGTAATTTTTAAAGTTACAACTTAAGAGAAAAATGGGGCCGGGCATGGTGGCGCACGCTTGTAATCCCAGTACTTTGGGAGGCGGAGATAGGAAGATCACGGGTTCACAGCCAGCCTCAGCTACTTAGCGAGGCTCTCCGCAACCTAGTGAGACCCTGTTTGAAAATAAAGAATAAAAAATAGGGCTGGGGATGTAGCTCAGAGGTAGAATATCCCTGGGTTCAATCCCCAATACCGCAAAAAAAAAAAATGGTTTTTGATTTTCTCCTCCCAGAGACCGGAGGATCCGGGTTCGCGGCCAGTCTCAGCTCTCTCTCTCTCTCTCTCCCTGTCCCTCTCTCTCCCTGTCTCTCTCTCTCTCTCTCTCTCTCTCTCTCTC
>PVJS01041408.1:0-17981 GCA_004027185.1 Glis glis
CAAAAAAAAAAAAAAAAAAAAAGAAAGAAAGAAAGAAAAGAAACTGGGTCTCACTAAGTTGCGAAGGGCCTCACTAAGTAGCTGAGGCTGGCCGTGAACCCAGATCCTCTGGTCTCAGCCTCCCAAGTACTAGGATTACAAGCGTGCACCACCACACCCGACTAAATTTTCCTTCCTCTAAATTATGTGGTCTTTTAGATTATGACTGTGAGAATGCTGATGAATACGGGTGCTGATGGCTTCTGCACTTTGACATAGATCGATCATGCTCTAATTAAAAGTTTTAAAAAGCCAGCACAATGTCCCCATGAAGACGGGCTGAGCCTGGCGATGTCGGTGCCACCAGATCGGGGCCCTGCACAGCTGCAGCCCTGTCGCACTGGACACTGCATGCCAGGCGGGAGGACCTGGGCAGGCAGAGCAGGAAGGAGCACGGGCTGGGTCAGAGCACCTGCCCTGGCCTGGCTTCGTCTTGTGCAGGTGTGTGACCTGCCAGTCTCCATCTCTCTGACCCTCAGCCTCCTCCTCTGACTCTCAGGACAATGGTGGCTTTGACATTCGGAGTGCTCAAGTCCAAGAGAGAGTTGAACAGGTGTGGTTCCCTTATGCCCCAAACGAGCCCATACCTCCAGTTCCCTCTGCATCTGGGAAGGGGTGCCAGCCAGCCTCGCACCCCACTGGGGACATGTTCTCTGCCCTGAGGAGGGCAGACACAGCGCCCAGAGAAAGCTGAGCTGACCCAGAGGGAGGTGATGGTGGGGGAGGACCACAGATGAGGCTACAGCTGACCCAGCCAGAGGCCCCAGGAGATGGCGCCCTGGGAGGTGCTGAGCAGGGGAGGGGCTTGGTCACAGCTGTCTCAGGGGCTTGGCCATGGCTTGGATACGGTTTGTTCCCACCGAAACTCATGCTGAAGTTTTGGGTTTTTTTTTTCTTTTTCTTTGCGGTTCCAGGGATTGAACCCAGGGGCATTCTACATCCAGGATACACCCCCAGCCCTATTTTTTTTATTCTTTATTTTGAAACAGGGTCTCACTAAGTTGCGGAGGGCCTCACTAAGTAGCTGAGGCTGGCTGCGAACCTGCGATCCTCCTGTCTCAGCCTCCCAGTACTGGGTACAAGCGTACACCACCATGCCCAGCTCATGTTGAAGTTTAATCCCTCAGTGAAGCAGTGTTGAGGGTGGGTCCTGGTGGGAGGTATCGTGGGCAGAGCCTGAGGATGGATTACCGCCCTCCTGTGGGAATGGGCTACCTGTCAAGGAGGTTCAGCCCCTTTCCCTCTTTCACATGGGCCTGACGCCCTTCAGCTTTCCTCCAAGAGTGGAAGCAGCACAAGGTCTTCACCGCTGCAGCCGCCCAATCCTGGACCAAAATAAACCTCTGTTCTTTTTTTTTTTTTTTTTTTTTTTTTTTTTGCAGTACCAGGGATTGAACCTAGGGGTGTTCTACCTCCAAGCTACACCCCCAGCCCTATTTTTTATCCTTTATTTTGAAACCGGGTCTCACGAAGTTGCAGAGGGCCTCACTAAGTAGCTGAGGCTGGCCGTGAACCCAGATCCTCCGGTCTCCGCCTCCCAGGTACTAGGATTACAAGCGTGCGCCACCACGCCCGGCTAAACCTCTGTTCTTTACCAACCACCAAGTCTCAGGTGTTCTGTTATAGCAACAACAACAAAACAAGGACTAAGACAGAGCCACATGGAGGATCAGAGAGAATGAACGAGAAGAGGACAAGGTTAGGGCAGAAACACCAGAAAGAAGGCCACAGAACCTCAACCCGCAGGCGCAGCGCACTCCAGAGCCACGTGGGGGACAGACATGTTTTGCAGGGTGGCCAGCAGGCAGTGAAGGTGAAATGCAGTGCAGGAGGGGGGATAATACCAGCTGAAGGGGCCAATGATACCCACTCCCATAATGTGGCAACCAAAGCCCCCCATGTTCTCAACCTCCCACCACTCCCCACTCCACTCCAGGCAACACACAAACACACAGACACACACACAGACACACACACACACACACACACACACACACACACACAGAAGGGCTACAGGCTGAGCCTTCATTAATTCCAGGGATAGTGTCTTATTCCAACTTGCACATCTTCACTGGGCTGGCCCTGAGCTGCTCACAAGGAGGGCCAGACTCCCGAGCCAGTCCCGGGTGACGAGGGGCGCAGGGTGACACACTACGGTCAGCGCTCCTGGGGTTTGAGAAATGCTGGTGGCTTTTCAAGATGGAGCCTGAGCAGAGCTTGAAGCCTGCGATGGAATCAGCAAGGGCAGAGTGGACAGGTGCTGCAGGGAGAGGGAGAAGGAGGGAGAGCACCCCGCAACAGCTGGAGGTGGGGTGGGGCCTTGGGGAGCATGGTGGATCAGCTATGCAGGGCTGGAGGCGGCGGGGTGCCGGGGAGCCAGGGGCACACCAGGGTCAGATGGAGATGCAGCCACCAGGCCAGGGAAGACCTCAAAGAGCAGGGCCTCAAAGTTTGGTGGCTGATATTCATTTGCACTTTTGCTTCTGTGAAGATATTTATTCCCTTCTATCCCATACCCCATGCTATACCCCACGCCATTCTCCATCTGCTCCATCGGCCACCATTTTAATACTTTTTTTTGTTTTGGTACTGGGGATTGAACTCAGGGGCATTCTACTTCCAAACTAAACCCCCAGCCCTTTTTATTTTATTTTTTATTTTGAGACAGGGCCTCACTAAGTTGCTGAAGCTGGCCTGGAACCTGTAATCCTCCTGTCACAGCCTCCCAAGTACTGGAATTACAGGTGTGCACCACCATGCCTGAGTTAATAATATTCTTAATATAATTAACAGTGTGCTACTGTCCCGTTGTGGGTGTATTTTAACCCATCTCTGTGTATCTGTCACCCAGATGGCAGGATGAGGAGAGAAGGATTAGTGGGGGACAGCTGGCTCGGGCCACTTCAGTCTCTGGCTCCTGGGCCACCCAGGGTTCCGGGTTCCTGGTTCCTTGGGCTCTGGAGCAGAGGCAGTCAGACTCTGTGAGTCATTCCAGCCAACGCCAGGCAGGCTGGCACCGGGGCTGGGAAATCCTGTCTTTCTTCTCCCTCCCCTCCCCTTCTCTTATCTTTTCTGTCTGTGTCCAATCCATTCTCCACCTGGCTGCAGAGTGATTCTTCTGACACATGAATCCAACCAGGTGGGGGCTGGGGCTGTAACTCACTGGTAGAACACTTGCCTCACATGTACCAAGTCCCAAGTTCCATCCCAGGTACCACAGAAAAATAATAATAAACAACAGGTGGCTTCCCTGCTAGGAGACAGAATGCCAAAAGGCAGGGCCAGGCCCGTGGGGCACAGGGTCATTGGCTGGTCCTGGTGGAGGGTGGTCTGGGAGCTCTGATGTCACCCACAGTGTGAGGAAAGGCCTGGCCTCCCCGCCTGGCTGTGTGACCCTGGCTGAGTCAGAGGCCTGACCCCACAGCTGTTTCTCATTTGGTAACTGGGTCCTGCCCAGGGTGTCATGAGGAGGAGGGAGCCAGGAAGTGTCCATAAGCAGGATGTACAAGGCGGAGGAACCTCCGAAGGGGTGCTCCAGCTCCCAGGTTCCTGCGGGCCTTGGCCAGGGACAGAAAGAAGCTGAGAACCTGAAGACCGAGGGCTTTTCACCCAGGCTCAGCTCGTCACAGTTTCCACACTCGAAGATCCACAACCCAGGAAAGCTGTCCCCACAGGCAACCCAGGAGTGTGGGCCACCCCACACGGGGCTCCCAGCCCAGCACCATGCCAGCAGAGGAGGCGCTGGGGTGAGGGGCAGATGCAGGGAGCTCTCCCAGCAAGGGGCACTCTCTCTCCTACCCAGGTGGGGTGAGGATGTGATGCTTGAAGCCCAGGGCACACATGCCACTCACTCCCCTACAGGGGACACAACCTGACAAAGACACTTGATCAGATCACAGAAGCCGCTTCTTCTCCACTGCGCTGTGTGACCCCAAACAAGCCCCTGCCCTCTCTGGCTTGAAGGCTCTCCCTGTGGAATGGCAGGGAGGGACACACTCCTTGCTCCTGTCCAATCTGATGGGTCTGTCACCACAACAGGCTCTTTCCCCACTTCCTGCACAGGCAGTCAGTGCCCCTACCTAGCACACCCGCGCCAAGCCTCAAGGTCTGAAACCTGCTGAGTAACGGAACTCATGTCTCCAATGGGGAAACTAAGGTGCCATGCCTCAGCTCAAGTTCCTGCACGACTTTAGAAATGAGCTGCACTGTTCTAACTGCACAGATGAGAGAGAGAGAGAGAGAGAGAGAGAGAGAGAGAGAGAGGCTCAGAGAGCACAGAGGAGCATGTAGGGCAGAGGCAGGAGCCTGTCCCATGTCAAAGTCCTGCTCTGAGCTGGGTATGGTGGTGGACACCTGTAATCCCAGTACTTGGGAGGCTGAGACAGGAGGTTCAAGGCCCACCTCAGCAACTTAGTGAGAACCTGTTTCAAAATAAAAAATAAAGAGGGCTGGGTGGGGGTGTAGCTCAGACATAGAATGCCCCTGGGTTCAATTCCCCAGTAACAATAAATAAATAAATAAATTAATTAATTAAAAGAAAAGTCCTGCTCTGTCTGACCCACCAAAGATACAGGCAAAGATAGCAACCCCCTTTGGGGGTCTCACTCAGTGTCCATCGCACCGTCCCCTAAAGCCATACTAGCTCTGGCCAAGGGGGCGGGCGGCAAGGAATCAAACAGGGCTCTGCCTGATGGAAGAGAGACGGAAGCCCAGCAAGGCAGAGGCTCTGCAGTAGGAGCAAGGGAGCCATTCTGACAGGGCCAGGAAGGCTGCTCAGAGGAGGCTGCATTCCAGCAGGGTCTCAAGGAACAGACTGCAATTTCAAGAGATCAGGATGGAAGGCTTGGCGGCGGGGAGACTGTGAGGCTGGAGAACAGGGTGCCCTGGAGAAGGAAGAAGGAAGTAGGGCTAGCACAGAGATCTTGCCACTGCTGGGTTGTGGTGGGCCCTGAAAGCCAGGCTAAGAACTAAGAACTTGAGAGTGTGACAGGGTGTGACAATTCACAAGAAGGTTGACAGAAAAGGAAGCCTAGGCAGCATTTGTGTTGATAATACCAACAGGCCTTGGTATTATCATAGGCAAGGAGAGCAGGCTGCAAAAACAGCCCCAAGCCTATAATCCCAGCTACTCAGGAGGCTGAAGCAGGAGGATAACAAGTTTGAGGCCAGCCTGGGCAACTTATGAGACTCTGTCTCAAAATAAAATTCAAAAAGTAGGGGATTTAGCTCAGTGGTAGAGTGCATGCTTAGCATGTGGGAGGCACTGGGTTTGATCCCCAGTGCTCAGAGGAAAAAAAAAAAAAAAGCCCCTGAGAACAGCAGGGCCTGGTCTGACCTGGCCTGGCTGTAGGACACACTGGAGACCAGGCTGGGGCGGGGGCCATGCATGCAGGCCTGGGGCTCTCTGGGGTTGGCTGGGCTCCTTCCTTGGAGACTCTCCTTGTCTCGAGGTGTGTGCTGCCCTGAGCTGTGTCCTTTCCTGCCCCATGCCCAGGCAGGGGCCAATCAGAGCCTCAGAACATCAACTGGGCCAAAAATGCCCCATTCACACGCCTGTCCTCAGACAGGGAGAGAGGCCCAGGAGGGCGAAGCAGTTAACTTCTCCTGCCTCAGACTCTCATCTGTCAAATGAAGGTCCTTTCCACTCAATTGCCCAACTGCCCCTCAGCCGCACACACCTGTTCCAGGCAGGCCTTGCCTCAGTAGGTCTTGGTATTATCATCGGCAAAAGGGGCACTCTCAGCCCCGCTCCTTGTAGGGTGACAATGTGGATCGAGGACCCTGCATGGTACTGGCTTTATGGAATGAATGTCTGAAATGAGCTGCACTTCACCCTGAAAGGCCAAGCACACCGCCAAACGCAGGGTAGGTCCAGTCAGTGGGGCAACCATGGGGACATGCCAGTACATTCCCCCCTTCTGAATGTCCCTGAGCTCGGGTTACCATGGGCTTGGGCTGGGTGCCGGGTCAGAGGTGCAGCAGCCCCCGGCCCTGCCTGCAAGCCTCCCAGCTGGGGGCAGGAGACAGGTGCTCAGACACTACAAGTGACCTCGTGGGGGGACGAGGCCTCTCGGAAAGCCAGCAGCTGTGGGCACCAGGTGGCAAGGGGGGCTGGGCATGGTGCCAACAGTGACACCACAACTGGCTCCTCTGGCAGGCAGAGGAATGGCCCCAAAGATGTCCACACCGAACCCCTAGAACCTGTGAATGTGCCTTAGGTGGAGCTAGGGACTGACAGATGTGATTAAGGATCTTGAGATGGGGAGATTATCCTAGCTTATCTGTATGGGCCCTAAATGTAATCACAAGAAGGAGGCAGGAAGCTCGGTGCGGTGCCTGTAATCCTCATACTTGAGAGGCTGAGACAGAAGGATTGCAGGTTCAAGGCCAGTCTCAGAAACTTAACAAGACCCTGTTTCCAAAAAAAAAAAAAAAAAAATGAAAGAAAGGAAGGAAGGAAAAGAAAAGAAGGTTGGAGGCATAGCTCAGAGGTAGAAAGCCTCTGGGTTCAATCTTCAGTACCAAAATAAAAAAAAGAGGGAGTCAGGGCTAGGGGTGTAGCTCAGTGGTAGGCTACATGCTTAGCATGTCCAAGGCCCTGGGTTCCAGCCACAGCATGAGAGAGAGAGAGAGAGAGAGAGAGAGAGAGAGAGAGAGAGAACTGCAAAAGAAGGAAATGCAATGAGATGATGGAGTAGATATAAACTGCCACCAGAAGCTGGAAGAGACAGGAACAGATTCTCCCCTAAAGAAGCTTCCAGAAGGAACTGGCCTGGGTTTTAGCCCCACAAGACTCAAGCTAGACTTCTGACCTCCAAAGTTCTAAGAGAGTAGCTCTGTATTATTTTAAGCCAATAACTCTTTGGTACTTTGTCACAGCAGCAAGGGCAGGGCACACCGTGGGTGAGAGCAGGGGCAGGTGGTGATAGAGCCCCACCCTCCCTCCTCAGCAGGCCAGTGAGGAGGAAATCCTTATACCCGAATCGCTCCAGAGTAAAACAAAGTCATCCGTGATTAGTAACAAGTCACTTGGGTCCCACCTCACCTTGACCACAAGAGAAGTTACCCAGCAGTGGGGGTGCCGGGCGGGGCGGGCTGGGCAGGGGCAGGTGGGTCAGGCCAGCAGGCTCTCAGCTTTTGTCCCCATCCTTGGGCACACCCTGACAGTGGTGGGCAGCTGGGTACCCATGGGTGGGCTTTGGTCTGTTCTGGTGACAGCTGACCACTTTCCCCACTGTGGTAGAAAACCACAAGCCACACCCACAAGCCACGCTGGCCTCAGCCCTGGGAAAGCTGGGGTCCCTAGAAACGCTGTCTGGACAGTGAGTGGGGAGTGGTAACCCAGTCACTACAGACCAGCAAACACACGTGCCACAGCTTCCCTGTCCAAGCCTGAGGGCTGGCTTCCTAAGACATCCTGGATTAGAGCCCCAAAGGGACCTGGCCCACTTTGCCTGTAGTGAGCAGAGAAAGACAAGGCCTGAGGCCACAGGCAAGGTGGCAGCTCCGCCTAAACCCAAGCCAGGCCACCCCAGGGCAGCCCAGCAACCTCAGGGATGGGGGCCTTGAAGGCCACGCCTGGGGAACCCTGGCAAGTTGAGGAATGTTTTATACAAGAGGGCAGGGGATGGAGGGGCAGAGGAGGTGTCTGGGGGACTGGAAGGGGCTCCGGAGGCATGCAAGGGACTGAGGTGACAAGACCAGCTGCAGATGGATTACCAGTGGCTGCCCAGGCTGCAGAGCTACATGGGGAGGGGACTGCAGGGGAGTCCAGGGCTTGCTGCTGAGCTTCTCCTAGACCTTCACATGATAATCTCCAGGGTGCTCTCAGCAGCCTGGCCCTGCCTCTCCCCAGGTGATAGGAGGCCAGGGGACTTGGTCAGGCAGAGAGAGACCCCACACACAGGGGACCTAAAGGGATCAGCAGTTCCCCTCACCCATTAAAGCCAAGAGGGGCTCCCCCTTCAGTGGGAGAGACCCCACTCCCTTCCACTCTTGTCCCAATGTGAGCCCCTTCTTCGGCTTTCCCCTAGGGAAGGACAACATGATGCTGATTGTCAATTCCTATTAATAATAATGGCTACCAAACACTTCGTGCTTGGTAAAATGCGTCCAGTGACCCGATCTGATGTCTTCACCATCATCCCCAACCCCTGTGAGTGGGCAGCATTTACCCCCACTCCGCACAGGGAAACTGAGACTGACAGGGGATGTCCTCTGCCTCAAGGTCACAGGCAGGCAGGAAGAGTCAGTCTCAGAGAGAAAGAAGATGGGCCTGCAGGCGGGAGGGGTGGTGGACAGTGGCCTCCCTGTGCCCACTGTGAGCGCCAGGGCTTCCAGGCCATCCTGGGAGCCTGCAGGGAGAGCAGAGGGAGGAGCAGCCAGAGACAGTGCTGGTCTCAGAGCAGCCCAAAGCCCCCAAAGCCCCCAAAGCCCACAGGCCTCTCACAACCACTGTGCCCAGCCCTCACCTCCTCAACTTCCCCCAGACCTGCTCCACCCGCAGTGGTGGTCCCTATCTCAGAGAGGCACCCCTATCCACCCTTCCCAGCACTGGAGCCATGAACAGCCCCGTGGGAGCCCATGGGGTCTCCTCTCCTGCCGAGCCTGGCCCAGGTGCAATGCTGGGGAGAAGGGAGGGGAAGGGGCCTCTCCTTGCTGTGGCCTCCTCCTCGCTGGACAGTGCTCCCATACACTACAGTAGCCAAACATGGCCCTCATCAGACACACCTGACCTCTGAAACCCCAACCTCAGGCCAGCACTGGGCTCAGCACCTCCAAGCCTTTGGTCTCTTGGTTCCCTGGCCCTGTGATGTCCCGCCCTTGCTCTCCCACTTGGTGAACTTCTTCAAGACCCTGCTCTGATGACTTCGCAAGTGAACTGGTTCCCAGCTCGCAGGCAAGGAGCAGTCCCTGCCTAGGACTCCGGGCCCTCTGGTCAAGGGCTCATCTGTTGACCCACCTGCCTATGCAGTCAGAAGAGAGGTCCTCAGGGCAGCCCCACCTGGGCACCTCTTGGTGCTGGCATGAAGCTCTGGCCTGGCCTGGGCAGCAGTGGCTGGGCTCACCCGACCCCACCCAATTCCTCTCCACCCCCACTCCAGAGCGCTGGGACAGGAGCAAGGACCAGCCCAAGGACCTGGGGGTCTCATGCTTGCAGGACACAGCCATTCCGCAGGACCCCCCACACACACACCTCCCTGCACACCTCCCTCGGCAGGGAGTTACCCTTGTCCTGATCGCACTGGCACAGGGAGGACTGAGCCAGGTGGACCTGGTACCCATGCCAGCCCCACCACCCTGGCGGCTCACTTCACCCCTCTGTGCCAAATTGTCATCTGTGTGGGGTTTGTGTGAGGTCCTGGCTTGAGCCAGGTGGACCTGGCACCACACCAAATGCCAGGAGAGAACCTGTTAGGGGTTCTTGGTCCTATTTCACCTCTGGTCCCCTGGGCCAGTCTCCCTAGACCCCCAACCATGAGGATGGAGGTGGGAACCAGGACTGGATCAGAGAAGAGCCATTCTCCACCAGATCCCACCCCGCCCCCAACACCACACACCCAGCCCTGCAGCCAAAGAGAGGCCCCCACGCCACCGGAGAGGACAGGAGGCGAGGAGAGCCAAGAAGCGAACAGGCTCGGCCAGTCGGGCCTCGGCCTTGCCCCCTGTCCAAGCCCGGGAGCCGGGGGAGGGAGTTTGGGACCAAGTAGGGGTTGAGGGTTGAATGGATGGAGGGGAAGATAGGAGGAACAGGAAAGGGGCCTCATAAGGAAGAGAAGAAACAGTCAAGCCCCGGGTGTTGAGCGCGCCCCGAGTCTGCACTAGGGAAGCGCGTCCCCCACCCAAACACCCCGGGGAAGGGTGCAGCACCGCGGGCTGCGGGTGGAGTGGGGATGAGCCCTGGTGGCCGAGGCTGGTCGCCAAGTCCCCCGCCCCCGCTCCCTAGGCCTCCAGGCCAGCATTCCCTCCCTCCCCAGGGACCGCGGGGTGTGCCACCCCTACTCCGATGCCTGCTCACCGGGCACGCACTGGCCGGCGCTGCACCTGCACACACACCCCTGGAACACGCACACAGAAGCCGCGCGCTCGCACACGCCTCCCTCCGCGCAGCGCCTCCTACCTGCCGCGCCGGCGGCTCGAGCCGGACTCCGGGGCTGCAGCGCACGGCGCCGGCCCTCGCGCTGAGGCTGGACCAGACGGCGCAGCGATGTCGGGCTCGGGCCGGAGCTGCAGTGGGGGCGGCCCCAGGCGGGGGCTGGAGCTCGGACTCGGGGGGTTCTGCCAGCCCGGCCCGGCCCGGCCCGGCCCCGCCCCGCAGCCTCCGCCCAGGGGAGGCCAGAGGCGTGGTCTCCAGCAGGGCGGGCGGGCGCTCTGGGCTGTGCGCATGCGAACTGGCGCCGCCCGATGGGGCAGGCGCACCCGAATGGATGCAGACTCCTACCTGAGCCCTGGGAGGGCGACCCGGGGCCCCGCGTACCCTTCCCGTCTCCGTGGGGCCCTGCCCCGCCCCTGCCCTCGGTAGGGTGGCATCCCGCAAGCCCTTCGGGGCCCACCAGCGCGGCAGCTACCCGAGGGCTGGTGCACAGTCGGAATCGCCGGGGCAGCGCTACAAGCCCCGCGGCGCGCTAGCAGAGAAGCCGGCTGACTTTGTGCATGCACCTCGTACAGTGTGCCCGCAGGGGCCGAGGCAAGGTGGCCGCGAAAAGAAGGACCTGGATGAGGCGAGCGCCGCTCCCTTCCCCCTCTCCATCTTCACATCCTTCCCCAAGTTTTGGGGTGGAGGAGGGGAATCCGGGCTCCGGTGCAACGCAGAGAGGGCCCTTGTCAGGGGGAACGCTGGCTCCCCGTTCGTACTGAGTACTTACCTGTGCTGATTAGACAGCAGCAGAGGGGCCTGGATCCTGGGCTCCCTCTCTGTAACTGGCTCCCAGAATGCCCTGGAAGGCACGGAGCCTTGGTTTCTTAATCTGTGAAATGGGAACTGTAATCCCACCCACACCCGGCTGTTTGGGGAGTATGATAGGGACGATTTATGGCTGGCCCTGTCCTGCATGCAGTAGGGGCTGGGGCGTGCGGGCGTCCTGTTCAGCGCTCTGAGGTAGCAGAACCCACGCTCATCCGACCTGACCATCCAGGCTCCTGTGCCCACCTACCGGGGGAGAAACGCAGGCCCACTCAGCCTCCCTTCAGTTTCCCAGTGTCGGTGGTTAACAATTCATCACCCTCTCAGTCACCCAGACTTCTCCCTCCTTTCCCCTTTCGCCCCTCTGTCTCTGCTCACCTAATTGTCCCCTAGATGTAGCTCTGGCCCCCTTGGGAGCCATGTATCCAGCCAAAGAAGACTTTTCAAATGTGCAGTAGTTACCCTCCACCCAAGAACAATGTTCCAAGACCACACCCTTTCTCACTCCCCCATTTCCCCTAACCCCAAAACACTGCCTGCATGGTCCCTGACCACTCATCTCAGGGCTCTGCTCTCCCACAAACCAGTGAAAGGCTCTCCCATCCCTCCCCACACAGCTATGTCTAATGCTGTTAGGAAAGACCTAGACCGGAGTCCTAACTCCGAAGGTTCCAACAAATCCGGTGTGGCCTCTCATCTCAAAAACCAAACAGAGGAAGGTAATAGTGAAAAGCAGGAAAGGAACTTTAATCAATACGGTCATATTGGGAAGGCAAAGGGAGACCAAGCATCTCGGCCCTGTCTTTGGGGTGCTGGCATTGGAAGCGGGGCGCACTGGCGATCGCCTATAATCCCAGCAACTCAGGAGGCTGAAGCAGGAGGATCGCAAACTGGAGGCTAACCTGGACAATTTACTGAGACCCTGTCTCAAAAAATGAAAGAGGGAGGCTGGGGGTGTGGCTCAGTGATAGAGCGCCGTGGGGTTCAATCCCCAGTACAGTGAAGAAAGAAAAGAGAATTGGGACGGGGACTAGAGCTATGCATAAGTGTCTTGGTCAAACCATGATTTGATCATGTTCTCAGTTCTGGCTTTGGAAGGTGGCTCTGGAGAAGTCCTCATCCCTTGAGGGGGTAATTCAGTTCCCCTGAGACAGCTGCTCCTGCTTAGGGGGCAGTGTCATTGTGGGGTCATGTACCTGCAAGGCTCCACTGTCTCTGGAAGGTGTCAGGCAATGACTGGAGACTTCCAGGTGTCACTCTGGGGGTCTGAAACAGGATGCTGTGAATGTTCCTGCAAAAACCTGCCTCAGTCTTAAAGGGGGTTGAGATAGGTTAGGTAAATTTAGGACTAGCCGGGCGTGGTGGCGCACGCTTGTAATCCCAGTACTTTGGGAGGCGGAGACAATAGGATCCGGATTCGCGGCCAGCCTCAGCGCTCTCTCTCTCTCTCTCTCTCTCTCTCTCTCTCTCCTTAGTGAGGCCCTCCGCAACTTCGTGAGACCCGGTTTCAAAATAAAGCATAAAAAAAATAGGGCTGGGGGTGTAGTGCGGAGGTAGAACGCCCCTGGGTTCAACCCCTGGTACCGCAAAAAAATAAAATAAAATAAATTTAGGACTAATAAACCTTGTATTACCAGTTTTTTAGATGAATACATTATAAATGATTAAAATGTCTGTGGCTGCTGGGCGTGGTAGCGCACGCTTATAATCCAATACTTGGGAGGCTGAGACAGGAGGATCGCAGGTTCACGGCCAGCCTCAGCTACTTAGTGAGGCCCTCCACAACTTAGCGAGACCCTGTTTCAAAATAAAGAACAAAAAATAGGGCTGGGGGCGTAGCTCAGAGGTAGAATGCCCTGGGTTCAATCCCCAGTACAGCAAAAAAAAAAAAAAAGCACTAACATGTCTGTGGCAGAGCTGAGCAAGTTACAAAGTTTAAGGTAACAAAAGAGACAGACAAGGAAAAAAAAAGAAGACAATTTATGTATGGTTGTAATGCACCAATAAAATAAAAAGGAGACAGAGCAAGTGAGTGTGCTGGGTGTGATGGTGCATATCTATAATCCCAGAAACCCTGGAGGCTGAGACTAGGGTATCAAAAGTTCAAGGCCAGCTGGGTTTGGTGGCCCATGCCTGAGATCCCAGTATTTGGGAGACTGAGAAGGAGGATCACAGTCTCGCTGCCAGTGTCAGCAATTTAGCGAGGCCCTCGGCAACTTAGTGAGAGCCTGTTTCAAAATAAAAATAAATAGGTCTGGGGTGAGAGGTAGAATGCTCCTGGGTTCAGTCCCTAGTGTAACACACACACACACACACACACACACACACACACACACACACACACACTTCAAGGCCAGCCTTGGCAACTAATGAGACCCTGTCTCAAAATAAAAATGAAAAAAGGTTGGGGGCGTAGCTCAGTGGTAGAGCACCCCTGGACTCAATCCCCAGTCCCACAGAAAGAAAAGAATAGAAGCCGGGCGTGGTGGCTCAAGCTTGTAATCCCAGCACTTGGGAGGCGGAGACCGGAGGATCTGGGTTTGCAGCCCGCCTCAGCTACTTAGTGAGGCCCTCCACAACTTTGTGAGACCCGGTTTCAAAATAAAGTATGAAAAATAGGGCCGGGGGTGTAGCCCGGAGGTAGAACGCCCCTGGGTTCAATCCCCGGTACCTCAAAAAAATAAAAAAAAAGAAAGAAAGAAAAGAAAAGAAAGATGCCAAGCTTTATCCTGCTTTTAGTTCCCCACTGGACATCCACAGGCCTAAGTAGAGTCACTGCTTTTAGCAAAGGCAGCCTCTCTAAGTCCTTGGTATAATGCCACCTTCTCCACTAAGTGCTGGCACGTCCCTTCAGCCTTCCCACCCTCCCCATGGCCTCCACCCATGCTGTCTTTCTGAGTCTTGGCCTCCCCAGGGAGGCCAGAACTCCTGGAGGGCAGAGGCAGAGGCTCACTCTCTGGGAGATGGCAGCACTTGGTGGAACCAAGCAGATCGGGGCCCTCTCCTCAGTGGGTCAGTTACTGGCTTCGTGATCTGGACAAGTCCTCCACCCTTTCAGAGCCTCGTTTTCCTTGTGTATAGTGTGGGCTTCTAGCAGAAGCATGCGGCCACCAGGTACAGGCGAGTTGTGGGGCTCCATAAAGGCCCCAGCATGCAGAGCAGCAGGCAGCACTGCTTCTGGGCAGGGCCACGCCCATATGTCCCAAAATGGAGCTGGGTCCTGTCTAACAAAGTGAGTCTGTCTTGACACCAAAAACATGGCAGGGTGGGGCAGATGCTGAAACCCCTTCTGCACCTTGGAGCGTTGGAGCTACACAGGGGCGTTGTGTGACGCGTGGGCTCTGCCTGGACTCATATTAGCTGTGAGACCTTGGCCAAGTGACCCAACCTCGCTGTAGAACCAGTGCAGCAGCACCTGTAGGGTTCGACTGGATGGGTCCATGCGGAGCCCTCACAGTGGCCCCTGGTCATCATTTTCATCTAGCCCAAGCCCCTTTTTTTTTAAGACACGGGGTCCCCAGCAGCAGAGTCAGGTACGTGGCTAGAGTCTCAGGCACCCTAGAATGTTAGGACGGGAAGGGCCCACCTCAGAGCCCATCTCTGGCAGCTTCCACCTTCTGTAACAGATGAGGAAAGAGGCCTAGAGAGACAGTGACCTGCCCAGGGCACCCAGCCTGATGTGTGAGGGTCAGGCATTGGCCCTGCTCTTGGGGGAAAGGACAAGCCAGGGAGATCTGCCTGCCCCACACCTTTGGGAAAGGGGTGGGGCCCCGATGATGTTCTGGCCCCAGGACCCCGCAGTCAGTTGGTTTTCAAAAGCTTAGTCATCTAATGGCGCCATTAAAAGGCCCCACGTGGCCGGGCGTGGTGGCACACGCTTGTAATCCCAGTACTTTGGGAGGCGGAGACCGGAGGATCCGGGTTCACGGCCAGCCTCAGCTCTCTCTCTCTCTCTCTCTCTCTCTCTCTCTCCTTAATGAGGCCCTCCGCAACTTCGTGAGACCCGGTTTCAAAATAAAAGTATAAAAAATAGGGCCGGGAGTGTAGCGCGGAGGTAGAACGCCCCTGGGTTCAATCCCTGGTACCGAAAAAAAAAAAGGCCCCACGTGTAGGTGCTTTCCCGTTTGTTCTCACAACCAGCCTGTAAAGGAGCCATCAGGAGTGCCATTTTGCAGATGACAGAGCTGAGCCACAGGGAGGTGCCCCAGGCCACACAATTAGTAACCAGCAGAACTGGGGTCCCAGGGGCCCCTGACTCCATCCACTCTGTGCCCTTCCCCTCCCCTCCTCCCTGGCCTCCTGGGAAAGGCCACCTCTGCAGGCTCCTTGAAGGCTGACAAAGCCTCTGCTTGAATCCCCTATAACTGGAAACCTACTTGGAGAGTCTTCTATCCCCCAGAGTGGATCCACCCCTTTCTTCCTGGTTCTGCAGGATTCTATACACCTCACCCTGCCCATGCCCAGAGACAGAAGCTTCTCTGTTCCAGAGAACCCCCACCCCTTTGAGATATATATATATATATATATGTGTGTGTGTGTGTGTGTGTGTGTGTGTGTGTGTGTGTATATATATATATATATATATATTTTTTTTTTTTTTTTTTTTTTTAGATGGGAACTCACTATTTGCCCAGGTTGACCTCAAACTCCTGGGCTTGAGTGGTCCTCCTATCTCAGCCTTCCCAGTAGCTGAAGCTATAGGTGAAGATACTGTACCAGGCCTAATAATATTTTGCTGTTGTTGTTTGTTTTACTTTCAGCCACTAAATTGCCAAGCTATTATTTGAGAGCTCTGCAGGAAGCTGCCCTTGGCCTGGGGAATGGAGGCCCCCAAGGCCTGGTGTGTTAAGGGGGAACACTCAGAAAATTATGTTGAAGCCTGGTTTGGTTGCACATGTCTGTAATCTCAGTACTTGGGAAGCTGAGACAGGAGGATTACAGGATTGAGGCCAGCTTCAGCAACTTAGAGAGACTCTCAGCAACTTCATGAGACTCTCTTTTGTTGTTGTTGTATTTGTGGTACTGGGGATTGAACCCAGGGGCATTCTACCTGAGCTACACCCCCAGTCCTTTTTTGTTGTTTTTTTTTTATTTTTTATTTTTGGCGGTACCGGGGATTGAACCCAGGAGCATTTTACCTCCGGGCTATGCCCCCGGCCCTATTTTTTATAGTTTATTTTGAAACCGGGTCTCATGAAGTTGTGGAGGGCCTCACTAAGTAGAGAGAGAGAGACAGAGAGAGAGGGAGGGAGAGAGAGAGAGAGAGAGAGAGAGAGCGAGCGAGCTGAGGCTGGCCGAGAACCCGGATCCTCCGGTCTCTGCCTCCCAAAGTACTGGGATTACAAGCGTGTGCCACCACGCCCGGCTCTATTTTTTATTCTTTATTTTGAAGCAGGGTCTCACTAAGTAGCTGAGGCTGGCCGCGAACACAGATCCTCCAGTCTCAGCCTCCCAAGTACTGGGATTGAAATGCCAAGTTCGTGATCCCACCAAAGACCACCAGGAGTCGATTCCGATGCAAAGCACACGAGGGTCCTTTATTCAAGCTTGAGCTTGGGCTCCTAACGTGCACCAACGCAGTGGTCAAAGGGAGAAGCCCCTTGCTCTCCGAGAACAAAGCTTTTATCCCTTAAGGAGGCAGCCCACCACACCTTTACATTGATAGGCTAGTTTAAAACATAAGCTTGTTGGCGTTCCCTGGCTGGTTTAATTCTCGCGCCTTAGGTAGGGGTCATTGTTAGGGAAGCCTTAACCTTATATGATGACCTTTTAGATGATTGGTTGGGCCCACACTACCTTTCTCAGGAATGTCTAGGATGGGTGGGGGGCCTGCTGACTCTGGTCAGAGTGGCCTCGCCCAAATTATCTGGAATTCTAAACCCAGGTGTGCTTGACACCGATTGGCTGTTTCTAGGGGTTGCTAGGGACAAGATCAGATTAGCACACTTAATGGTTTCTTAATGGGGCAACAGGCTATAGAAACTTAACTTCTAGAAAACAGATACTTAGGCCTATTCTACTTAAAGCTTTAACTAAAGCCTGTCATGGCTTCACTTTGGTTCTTCAGGATTACAAGCGTGTGCCACCACGCCCGGCTTGTTGTTTTGTTTTGAAGCAGGGTCTCATTAGGTTGCTGAGAGTCTCACTACTTGCTGAGGCTGTCCTTAAACCTGAGATCCTCCTGTCTCAGCCTCCCACGTACTGGGATTACAAGCATGTGTCACTATGCCCGGCTGAGACCCTGTTTCAAAATAAAAAATAAGAAGGGGTGGGGGGTGTAGTTTGGAAGTAGAATGCCCCTGGGTTCAATCCCCAGTACCAAAAAAAAAAAAAAAAGAAAGAAAGATAAGCATGTTAGCCAGCCCCATCTAGCAGCTCAGGCAAGGGGTCCAGACTGCAGGGAGGGTCCAGGCAGACACACCGGACTTGTGGCCGGGAGTGGTTGCTGACAGTGTGCCCGGTGGCCCGGAAATGGGAGGGTCATGTTAGACTCCAGGGCAAAGGGAGCATTGAGAACAAAATGACTTTGAGTTGCTCTCAATTCTATCCTCCTCTGAAACACTGATTATATTTTATTACTATCCTGATATTAAAAACTAGCCAAGGCTGGGTGTGGTGGCACAGACCTGCAATCCCAGCAACTTGGGAGGCTGAGGCAGGAGGATCTCAAGATCCAGGCTAGCCTAAGCAGCTTAGGGAGACCCTGTCTGAAAATAAAAATAAAGCCATGCATGGTGGTGCACGCCTGTAATCCCAGTAGTTAGGAGACTGAGACAGGAGGATTGCAGGTTCGAAACCAGCCTCAGCAACTTAGTAAGGCCCTCAACAACTTAGTGAGACCCTGTTTCAAAATTAAAAATGAAAAAAGGGCTGGGGGTGTAGCTTGGAGGTGGAATGCTTCACACCACACACATACACACACACACACACAGAAAAAAAAAGTAAAAAAGGGCTGGGGGTGTAGCTCAGTGGTAAAGCACCCCTGGGTTCAATCCCCAGTAACACACACACACACACACACACACACACACACACACAC
>PVJS01041409.1:0-17981 GCA_004027185.1 Glis glis
CGAAAAAAAAAAAAAAAAAAGAAAGAAAGAAACTTGGCAAACCAAACACAATCAGAAAGAGCCGATTTCACAGGAACGACACTTCAGAGCCTCTCTGCTATGCCTTCTTATGAGCCATGGGGTCCCTGGGTGAGGAGAAGCTAGAATGGAAAAGTACTTATGCTCCCTTGTGACCCATAAAAGCAGGTGTGTTCATCTATTTTTTGGTTATTATAATGAAATACCTGAGGTTGGATACTTATAAAGAAAGAGGTTTATTTAGCTCACGGTTCTGGAGAAAGTGCAAACAGCATAGCACCACTTCTGGCAAGAGCCCCCGACTGTATCGCCTCATGGCAGAGGGCACCACAATGCAGGAGCATGTGCAACAGAAAGAAACCACATGGCAGGATGCCAGAGGGGGGAAGGGCCTGTCTGACCTCCCACTAGGCCACATCTCCTTTTTATTTTATTTATTTATTTATTTATTGTGGTACAGGAGATTGAATCCAGAGGCATTCTACCTCCGAGCTATGCCCCCAGCCCTATTTTATTTTTTACCTTGAAACAGTGTCTCTCGAGGTTGCTGAGTCTCACTACGTTGCTGAGGCTGTCCTCGAACCTGTGATCCTCCTGCCTCAGCTTCCCAAGTTCTGGAATCACAGGCATGCATCACCATGCCCAGTTAGGCCCTACCACCTCCCTCGCTGCCACACTGGGGACCAAGCTTCCAACACATGAATCCCTGAGGGACAAAGCACATCTAAACCATAGTAGCAGAGAAAAAAATACCCCTGGACAAAGAATCAAAGATAATGCACAGAAGCCCTGCAAATAAGAAACTATGCAGGGAAGGATGCGTAGCCTGCTAAAAAGGAAAGAAACGCAAAGCTCCACTACACATCTGTTAAACTGGTGTCCACTCTGACCTTGAATTTTCAACCCAGCACAGCCCACCACATATCCTGGACAGGTCGCCATTATAAATGAACTTCATTCATTTAGTTCCAATTGGGGCATTTGTCTTAGCTTCTGCCTAGTTCTGGTTCTTGACTTCATCTCACAAATCACCTCCCTCAATACATATCCTGTGCTCTTGACTGTTTTCAGCTTCCCCAGTTGACATGGCAAAATGAATATAAATGACAAAACTCAATGATAGCACAGTTGTGCTGGGGAATGGAGTTGGAGGTTATACAAATTGGTTGCATCTTTCTGGAAAGCAATCTGGCATTAGTAAGAGCTGAGACCCAGCCATGATCAAATAATTCCATGCAGGGAAGCACACCTTGAATATATAAACCCAAAGGGGAAAAAAGAGCACTTAGTACTAAAATAGCCATATTGTCTTATTAATACTAATGACTTAGAAATAGTGCATATATTCAGGGGGCAAATTGGAAAGCAAATTATAATGCAATCACATGGTAGATATAGTATTCCAATTAAAACTGAAACATGAAGCCTCTGTTGACACAAAAAAATCTGAATATGGAATAATGTTAAAGAAAAAACAAAATGAAAAATATAAATTCGTGCTGATTACACAACATGAGAACTTGACAAGTGTCAAAAGGAGACAAACAGAAAGGTAGACATTTAATATGCAATGGATTTTTCCTCTGGGGAACTTGTGTGTGTTCATAAGAAATGTGTTTACTAAATCAAATGAAAAGGTTTGGGAGGATAGGGTGTTCTTCATAATTGTTCCTGTGCTGGCTTGGTTTTCCTTTTAGAGTTGCGTTTCTGCCCCGTGGATGTTTTCAGCTCAAGGAGAAGACAGGGGGAGCTTTTCTAAGATCTCTCCCTTGGGGCCTGGCCCTCCTCTCTCTGCTTCTGCTGCCCGACAGACTAGTCTGCAGAAATCCTTCCTTCCTTTCCCTTCTCCTAATCCATGTTTCCAAAAATTAACCAAAGCCTCCAGCTTATTGGAAAGTAGCTGGAGACAGCTGCAATAGATAGCTGAGATGGCACTAAACCAGAGTCAGAAGGCCATCGTTCTAGCCCTGGCTCTGCCACCACCTTGTTGGGTAGCCTCAGGCAGGTCACTTCTAGACTTTGGGCAAGGCTGGGCCTCAGTTTCCTCATCTATAAAATAGTAGTATTAGATCATTTGATTTCTAAGTCCTTGAAGTTCTGACATGTCCTTGGCTTTATTTTTTAGGGGGGGAGGGTTATTGGGGATGAAACCCAGGGCATTCTACCTCTGAGCTACATCCCAAGCTCTATTTTATTTTTTTAGTTTGAAACAGGGTCTCACTAAGTTGCTGAGGGCCTCTCCAAGTTGCTAAGGCTGCCCTTAAACCTGCGATTCTCCGTCTCAGCCTCCCAAGTACTGGGATTACAGGCAAATGCCACTACACCAGGCTCATGGCACTATCTTTACTGATCTCAAACTAGGGGAAACCACCTAAAACAGAATTCTTGCCACTCTGAAGAATCAGCCCAGCCACCCAAATCCCTGGGGGGCAGGGTAGCACTGCAACCAGGCTGCAGGAAGAAAAAACATTCTGCATGGTCTGGGCCTTTGGCATTAGAAAATAACACTTCAATGTCTCTTAAAAGGGTTAAGAGCCAGAAAGTTCCAGCAAGAAGAAGATCTCCTTCAAAAGGAGACTCCTGAGAGTCTTGACCTTGAGTTTCCTGAATGAGACAGTCTGAAGAGCTCTGGAATAGATGCAGGGGTTGTAGTGATCAGGTTCCTGTGTCAACGCAGTGCATCTCTATCACACCCGCCCAGAAAACCAAGCGAGCTGAACAGGAGTGTTGTCGCAGACGTTTCCACCAACTGGAGAAAAAGCATTTGAAGCAAGTCAGAACTTCTCCAGGTGCATGTGATCATGAAGAGGAAGAGAAGTGAGAGAATAATAGACACTGTGCAAGAAGAAGTGGCTGGCTGAGGTACGCAGAGAGGACTCTCACTGCCCCTTTGGTTTCTAAATCTAATGAGCACATCTCTCTTTGTTTAGTGAAAAATAGACACCGAGGGGAGGACAAAGGGGTTGGAAGAGGGGAAAGCTTTTGTCTGCTTTTGGCAAAGAGAGTAGGTAACCTGTTGGCTGCTTCAGGGCCAGATGCAATAAAAGAGTAGGTGAAACTCTTCCCACTAAGAATAATTGAATAGGTATACAGGAGTGTCCTGTCTGCAGTGAAGATCTCATGGGAATGATGACCAGAGCAGCTTTTATGTGGAGCTGTATGAATTAGTTTTCACTGAGTAACAAATCATCCCAAATTTAGTGGCTTAAGACAACCATTTTTTTAGACCTCAGTCCTATGAGCTGCCTGGGCAGTTCTTCTGGTCTGGGCCAGCTTGGCTGAGTTTTGCTGGGCTCTTGTGCATCTGTGGTCAGCTGGCAGGTCGGCTGGCAGTTAAAAGACTGCGGATGGCCCCATTCACATGTCTGGCAGCTAGCAGATTGTTAGCAAGAGTTATGGATTGACTGGGCCACATGTCTCTCATCAACCAGCAGGGTTTGTTCATGTAACAGCAGATTTCCAAGAGCAGCAAAAGAGGAAGCTGTGTAGCTCCTTAAGGCTAGGCTTAGAACCTGTACCTCGTTACTTCTATTGCATTCTGTTTCTCAAAGCAAGACACAAAGCCAGGTAGGGTCCAGCTAGGTCCAATTTGCCCAGGACCAAGGGGTCTCCCAGAAGTCAGGACTTTCAGTATAAAATCTGAGAAAGTCTTGGACAAATGGGGACGGTTGGCAACTATAATGGTCAGCTCAGACTCAAGGAATGGGAAACTTGACTAGACATTTCTCCAAAGATGTGCAAATGGGCAATAAACACATGAAAAGATGTGCAACATCACTAATTATTAGGAAGATACAAATAAAAACCATAATGAGATACTACTTCACACCCACTAGGGTAATTATTATTAAAAAAATGCCACAACAAACAGAAAATAACAAATGTTGGAGAGGGTATGGAAAAACTAGAAGGATTGCGTATTGGTGATAGGAATGTAAAATGGTACAGCCACTGCGAAAAATGGTACAGTGACTCCTCAAAAATTAAACATAGAAATACCGTATGATTCAGGAATCCCAGTTCTGGGTATATGCCCAAAAGAATTGAAAGTAGGGCCTCAACCAGATATTTATACACCCACATTCATAGCAGCATTATCCACAATAGCAAAAAAGGTGGAAACAACCCAACTGCCTATTGACAGATGCATGAATAAACATAGCATGCTGTGTACATACAGTGGAATATATTCCACCTTAAAAAGGAAGGAAATTTTTTGTTTTTTATAATACTTTTATTGGTGCATTGTATTTATACATCATAGTGAGATTCAAAGGGATGTATTTATACATGAATGTATTGCTTAGTATGTTACCTTCCACGTCCCACCCTGTTCCCCCATCCTCCCTCCCCATACATGTTAGTGAAATTGAATATACCTTCTTATATGGACATAACACTATTTGAACTGTTTCCTTCCTCTAGCCTCCTTTTTTCCCACCCCACCTCCCTCTCCCAATTCCCTTCCACTATTCTATTGATCTCTTGCCTCATTTATCTAAAGTCCAAAAAGGAAGAGAATTCCAACACATGCTGTAACATGGATGATCCTTGACGACATTATGCTAAGTGAGATCAGTCAGTTACAAAAAGACAAATAGTGCAGGATTCCACTTAGATGAGTTACCAAGAGTAGTCAAATTCCTAGAGACAGAAGAATAGAGTGGTGGTTTCCAGTGGCAAAGGGGAGGGGGAAATGAAAGTCAGTGTTTAATATGCACGGGGTTTCTGTTTTGCGAGATGGAAGAGCTCCCGAGATGGATGGAGGTGAGGGCGGCTCAACAGCGTGAAGGTATTTAATGCCACAGAATTATACACTTGAAAATGGTAACATTGATGTTATGTGTATCTTACCCCAATTTTAAAACAAAGGAGTGGCAAAGTAGGCTCCCCTATTGATGAGCGAACTGAAAACTATTGTGGCTATTTTTTCCATCTGCCACAGGAGCAAGCAGGAATTTAATTAAATGGAGCTGAGCTGTTTCGGTAGCTCATAATATTGGAGGAAGTGCACTGGGAGAAAGCAAGCAGTATCTAAATATTGACTATTTTGATACTCTTTCCTTTGGGAGTCAGTAGTAGCATATGATTATTCATTTGAGTAAGAAAAAATGAGAAGTTAAATATGATGCATGTTACTGGGCGAATGGGGTGGTAAGGATGTCTGGTAACACTTCGGAACTGGCCAGAAAAATAAAATAAAATAAAAATAACTCAGAGTCCTAAAAAAACACACTAAAATGTTTAAAGGGTCTGAGCCACCATTTCCTGCTTCCTTTATGTCCCTGGCCAAGAGCTGGCTGCAGAGCAGGCAGTCAACAAATGAGGTGTCCAAGGAGCCAGGCTCACTCACTCACAGCGACCTGGCTCCTGAGTTAGCTCTGCCTCCGCATCCCTCTCTGTTGTGCATGGGATTCTTCTGTGTTTATGGGAAACTCTGAGTGTGCTTGATTCTCTAATCCAGCTGCAAGAGGTGCCAATGGCTGGGAGGAATAGGTGTGGGTGTCGGGGCTGGGGTAAGTCAGAGGGTTGCTAAAGGAAGCCAGGAAGCAGATGACCATTAGAGACCATAAGACTCCCAGAGTGTTGTGTTGGAAGGAACACGGGGAACACCCTATCCACTCTTTCCATCAGGAAGATGAGGCCAGAAAACTGCAGGGACTTGTTTAGGGCCACTAAGGAAGCAGGAAGTGGCAGAACTGGTACTTGGGACACACTTTTCGTATTTCTAAGTTGGAGTTCTGCCCTTTACATCCAATGGCTTCCAACTTCTCACTGCACCTTTCCACACGGGTCACCTAGTCACACTGAAAGAGGGAATGGTAAGGTCCCTCCAAAAGTTGCCTCTTTCCCCTAGGTTTGATTCTACCATTGCAGATGAAGCTGTGCCCTCTAGCATAGGCCAGGTCTTCTGGATCCCTTTGCCCTAGAAAGTCTAGTTCAGAGGGTGGACCTGTCTCAATTTCCCTACTCAGCTCCATGGGGAGAAGTTATTTGGGGTATTATAGGAAATGCATTCTTCTCAAATCTAAGATTTAACTTGCTCCAGGCTTGTTGCTTAACACTTATAGGTCAACAATACAGGGTGCAACTCATCTCAGAGAGATTGAAGTGCCATGGGATTGAGTAGGGCTGAAAGACATATCCACTCCTTCTTGGTAGAGAGGAAAATTTGGTGGAAGAAGCCCAATGTGGAAGCATCTGGCAAACTGATTTATTGATCCAATTGCCTTTTCCAGCTGGGAAGACTTCCATAACTGGGGAAAAGCTAGTAATAAGCCCACAGCACTCAGCACCATCCAGGATCCATTGTAATACTCAAGGAATCCCAAGATGCCAATCTATACACACAATTAAGGATCTGCTATAGACAAGTTCCTGGGAGACCAAACAGACAAGACAAAGGCTTAGGAGGCACTAAGTGATTGGCATCTGACACCCAAGTAGCAGAGGTTGGAACCAGAGAGCAAACTGAATCTGGAAATGCTGTCCTGACCACTACTACCCTGTCCCTGCCAAGCCTGCATTCTGAGCAGTGCCAGAAAAAGGATGTAAGGCTACCTCCACGAGTCAGGTCAGGTGAAGTGGGGAGGAACAAACCAAGAAACAGGGAGATGAGGCAGTGGGCTGAGAGTCAGGCAGGGAAAGGACAGAAGCAGTGTGCGACACTAGGAATTCAGTGGGGTGGGACACCACGTTACTTAGGATGTAGATTCAGCTATGTGGAACAGAGACCCAGAGTAAGTGTAGTTTAAACAAGAGAGAAGTGTGTTTCTCAAGTAAAATCTGAGCTGGTAAAATGGCCTCAACTCAGGCTTCTTTTCTCCTCTTGCTCCATTATTTCTAGGCTGTTGTCCAACCACCTTATCCACTTACCGACCATTGCAAAGGGATAAAGGAGCTCTGGGAGGGTGGACTCCTTTCTTTTAAAGGCTGAGATTTTGCTCATCATTTCTGCTCACATCTAATTGGCCAGAACTGAGCCACGTGGCCATGCCTAGCTATAAGGGAGGCTGGGGATTGTAGTCTTTACTCTGGGTGACCTTGTGCTCCACTAAAATTTCTACTGCCATGGAAAAAGGGAAGAATGGATATTGAGGATCACCAAGCAGTCTCTGCCACAGGAGTAGACCAGATGAAAGCAAAGCAAAATAGGGTCCACATAAGGCAAGTTCAAGTACCATGTGCAACAGCTCCTCGGTGAACCTTGCCCAGACTATGGGGTCTATAAACAACAGGCTTCCCTTGAACGCTGAGAAGAGAGAAGCACAAAGAAGAGAAAGATTACAGTTAGTGGGAGAAGAAAGGAAGGTTTCCACCAGGCGTGCATTTGATCCAAATCCCAAAAGAAAGGCAGGATCTTGATACTAGATGAAAAGGAAGGGAACACCGGTATCCAGGACAACAGGAGCTACTGAAGGCCTGATCAGTGGGGTGGTTGGGGTGGGGGAGTAGGGGAGACTGGGGCTATGCTTCCCCTGGCCTCTCACAGGCCAGTGCAAGCAAAGGAAGAAAACACAGAGTAAGGTTGGGGACTGGGCTCTAGACTGAGTTTATCCCTCTCCAGAAGGTGTTGGACCTCACTGACTACATAGACAGGTGCTGTTTCCCTCTGTGCTCTAAAAAGATCGAAAGACTTGCCTTCTCTTCCCATTTATTTGGGGGTGAGATGGGGTCTGCCCTCTAGCATCCCCAGAGGCGTACCCAGTCCCCTGAGCCCTGTGCTCAGATGCTTGACACTGAGCCTTGACCTGATGCTCTGGTTCCCAGCAGGCGTCTCTATGGGGATGGAAGAGAGGATGGGAGCCAGGCTGGCATCATTCTGTGTATGTAATAGAGCCGGAAGAGTTGTGAAACCCAGGAGGTTCTGCTAGGCTCTTCTGCAGTAAATACTTGTTATAAAAATAAACCCAGCCTGCTTCAACAACAATGAGCAATCCCTTAGGGTTGCCAGTGCTGGAAATACTCATATGTCTCTGGGCACATGGCTAAAGACACAGACCAACCCACAGTGGCACACACACACACGGGCATTCACACTCAGTCTTCCACGTCTCACTGTAGACTCAGACCTCCACGGTATCAACCAATGAAAGTTTATAGCAACCAGATATAGAGAAATACAAAGTCCAAAGTGTGAGTCAAAGGAACAAAACGAACTAATAACCACCTGTGTCAGGGATGGGACGTTTGGATGCAGCTGGTGTAACAAAACTGAACGTTTTTGTGGACTCTGCGCATTTAATATGAGTCAGTGGTGTGGAGTGAGCATAAAAATGCTAATGTGGTCTTTAACTGCATTCAAACCAGTTGAATATCAAGAACAAAGGAGGATATTAATCCTGTTTCAGATCGGAGTAACCTGTAAAGTCCATTTAAAGACTGCAGGGTGGTATGAGAACTCAAAACTATGTAGATAAGCTCACAGAACTAAAACCAACAGCCTGGAAGAGACCAAGGGGTGCATCTTCACACACCTGATTCATAGTCAGGTACAATCTCACAGATCAACAGGAGCTCATCTCTCAGTAGTCTCTGCCCTTGAGGAACTACCAGTCTAAAGGAGAAAAAGACACAGAATAAAAAATAGTGCAAGCATGGGTGTAGATAACCAATGGAGTGGGACCAACTAAATGCTATGAATGACCAGGAGGCAGAGATGGCATCTGCCTAGGGATATCAGGAGAGGTTTCCAAGAGAAGGTGGCTTTGAACTGGGTCTTGAAGGATAAATAGGAGCTCTACAGACAGAAGTGGGTTAATTTTGCTTAGTTAAGGACCTATGGCTATCCAGGCTTGAGAGCTAGAAGATAAGCCAGGCATGGTGGCATCTGCCTATAATCCCAGTACTTGGGAGGCTGAGACAGGAGGATCACAGGTTCAAGGACAGCCTCAGCACCGCAGCAAGCCTCTCAGCAACCTAGCAAGACCCTGTTTCAAAACAAAAAATAAAAAGGGTGGGGAGGTAGAATGTCCCTGGGTTTAATACCCAGTACTTACCCCCCTCCAGAAAAAAAGAGCTCCTTGTGAATGACTTTCTCTCATTACAGGTCTATGCATGACCTAGAAGTATCAAAGAAGCAAATGTGGAAGCTCAGAGAACCATTGTTAGCTTCTGGGCTGTGCTTCATCTAGCTCCTCCTGCCTCCCTAGGGCCAGGCTATAGCAGGTGATAGCACCTGCTAAAGGAATGCATGAGTGAAGAAATGAATGAAACAATCACTCCCCTGTTGCCCCCGTTTTGCCCTCTTTCCCTCATAGAAGAAGAGCATGCAATAGCAGGAAGGGTGCTAGCATTGGTTTAATTTGGGCAATTGCCTAAGCCCCTTGTGGTTTTCTGGTGCTATTGGAGAGCATATGATGCTGATTAAGGCTGAGTCACAGGTGCCCTGCAAACCCCCAGAGGTAAGTTAATTTTGCTCTCCTCTGTAGCTACAGGTTCTAAACCTAACCAAGGTGTACTAATGAAGGAGTCTCATAGTCCAGCTGTTCATCTTTTCCTTAAATGTTTAATAATAAAGCCTGCAAAGCAAGTTTCAGTACCCACTGACCTTTGCCCCCGCCTAACCAGCCTCACCTTTTGGTTCATGGTATGAGAAACCCCTTCCTTCCTTCCTTCCTTCCTTCCTTCCTTCCTTCCTTTCTTTCTTTCTTTCTTTCTTTCTTTTTTCTTCTCTTTTTTATTTTGGCACTAGGGATTGAACCTGAAGGTATTCTAACTCTGAGCTACACCTCCAGCCCTATTTTATTTTTTAATTATGAAACAGAGTCTGGCTATATTGCCTTGTACTGGCCTCCAACCTACGGTCCTCCTGTCTCAGCCTCCTAGTACTGGGATTATAGGCATGTACCACCGTGCCTAGCTAGGACCCCATTTCTTACCCAAAGCCAAAATGTCAGAGCTCCAGAGGTTGGGGAAGCAGGACTTTGAAATTTGAAAATCACCTGCCCCACCCTCTTATTTTACAGTCTGGAAAATTAAGGGGCATGTCCTGCCCAGTGCCATCTCATGAGGCGTTAGGGAGCAGGGACTAGTGCTCTGGACTCCCAGCTCCTCTTCCAATGCTCACTCCAAGGTACCTGGCTATTTCCTCCTCCAACAAAGCCAGCCCCTCTCAAACCTCTTACCCATGGCCGTGTGCCAAGGGTTTCTAATACTTATGACAACATGGCATAGGAATTGGGTGTACTTGGTTTTCCTTATGTACAGAAGCATAAAAAAGATCAAAGCATTTACAATTTGATGATGTTCCTAAATGCAAGTTCAAATTGCTGAGTTAAATGCCAGCAATTTTTTTTAGAGGGCTTTCCGGAGCAATTACTCAAGAAGGAATTAAACTGTATGTGCCTTTGGCTCCTTCTCATCCCCTCCCACTGCCTGGAAAGGGAAGAGGGGGATCCAACAAAGAAAATCTTAAGAGATTATTGCTAATTACAGATTTTTACCTGCCTGATGTTCTTTTGCTTTGCACGTTAATTAAATCAGAACCAGGTGTCTTGCAGGTGGGTTAGCTGCTGGCTATCATAGAGAGTAATCGATTCCAGCAAATGGGTAAGGGAAAAAGCTCTTGAGTTTTATGGGTCATTGCTGCTGCTGCTCTCAGCAGAAATCACGATAGAGACAGAAAGGACTCCTCGAGCTCAAGGGGCCTCGTTCATCCAAGTCTCAATACTGCTCACGTGTCAGTCACCCCAGAGCTTGGAGAGCAGGCAGGTCCTCTTTATCAACAGATCTGGCTGAGCCATCAGATCTGAGGGAAGTCACACCTCCAATTATTACTCTAAAAGCAGTAGGTTCCGATTTGGAGATTTGTGACCTGGGACCAGAGGCTGCTGACGGGGCCCTGGCAATTAGGAGTCAGTCAGTGAAGGATCCTGGTCCAGTCTTCTTCTCCTACTGACTCTGGCATTTTCCCTACCACCATCAAAGCTGAGAAAAGGGAGAGAAGAGAGACAGACCAGATTTTTTTTTTTTTGCAGTCCTGGGGATTGAATCCAGGGGCATTTTACCTCCAAGCTACACCCCTAGCCCTATTTTTTATTCTTTATTTTGAAACAGGGTCTCACTAAGTTGCGGAGGGCCTCACTAAGTAGTTGAGGCTGGCCGTGAACCCAGATCCTCCGGTCTCAGCCTCCCAAGTATTGGGATTGCAAGCATGCGCCACCACGCCCAGTACAGACCAGATTTTAAAAGGTGCTCCTATAGATCCAGAACACATCTCTGCTCCTAAAGGCCAGGGCCCTTGCTCCTACCCCTGTAAGAAGGACTTCAGGTAAAACACAGAAGGACACCCCCAGCCCAGATCCTATCATGGCTTGGGGTGTCCATTGCCATTGATGAAGCCAGGTCAGGTTTCTTTCAGGAGGACCCAGGATCAGGGCTGAGGCCAGGACGAAGGAAGAAGAGGGGGGAGGTCAGGGCAGAAGAAAACAAAGGTCATTTATTATTTACAAAGGACACATTTGTTCTAGTGCGTAAAGCCCTGAGTTTTTGCACATCACTGGACCATTCACTGGAGCCCTGAGATCACACTAACGAGCTAATAAGTTCCAAATGCTCATCAGAAATCCGCCTTCCATGGAGTGGGCTCTGATTCACCACCACCGAGCCTGGTTTCTGGGTGAGATGGAGGATGAGCAGCCCAGAGCTATGCGGGGGGCTCCCAAGTGTCGCCCACATGCTATTTGGAGGCAGCCACACACTCTCTTTCCTTGTGACTGTAACAGAACACGAACACACATTGGTTTGTGTAACTTAAATTCCTTTCTGAAGAACCCTGGATCAAGTCCACCCTCCCCCACAATGAGTTCAACCAAAATGTCCTGGCTTCAGAGAGCTGGTAAAAATGATTCAGCTGTATTTGGCAGCCAATAGTCATGGCATGTCGTTCCAATCCAGAAACCAACAAAGCACTTAAGGTAACAATTTGATCTGTTCATTTCCTTGGTTTTCTGCCTACTCTCTTCCCAAGCCCATTCCTCAATGGTCTTTTGGCACCATGACACTCATCTGCAACCTTTGGATGCCTTCCAAAATAGAGGGACTCATAGCCTGAGTTACCTCTTCCAAATTGGGTCCAAGGAGGGGATTACTTGGAAAGAGAGTGGAGCAGGGCCAGGACTAGGTGAGGTGACAGAAGCATCTAGGCCTCAGCCCCACACCTGATGACCTTGACAGTGAGTTCCTGTGTAAATGGTGTGTCCTGGGTGCCTCACCCTCCTCCTCACCCAGGGGTCGAGGGATTTCTATTCCCGAAGGAAGCCGTTCACTTCTCTGGTTCATAAGCCAAGGGAGCTTTTTAAAATCACACCAATGCCAAAACAATTAAACCCAGACCTTTGGGTGTGGAGCCTGGACATGGGAGACTCATCACCAGATGAGTTGTGCAGCCATGGTTAAGAACTGCCCGTCTGCGGCTCACACTGGGCTACCGGTCATGGATGGATGGTCTGCCAGTGTCTGTCAGTTGTCAGTTGTCTCTGTGCTGACGGCCCCTCCAGGATTTCCTCTGCCCCCCGCCCCATTCCATCCCTGAGGTCCGGGTGGACTTCCACACTGACACCTAGGCAGTCTGCTTGGAGCTACAGTGCCAGGCGCTCACACCCTCCCCACTCCCAAGCTCCCCAGCAGGACTTCTGGTTCAGTTCCTTATCAGCTTCTAGGAGCTCCCAGGGGCTGCCAGGCTACACAGCATTTCTCTGATGAGGCCAGAGACACTCCCAAGTTGGTACAGGGAATCTCTGAGGTAGACCTTCCAGATCCCTAACATTGTACAGTGCTCTCCTGAACTTATCAAACACATCTCTCCCCAGACAGGAAGCCAGCATGAGGAGATGAAGACATGTGCCTATCTGACTGCCCAAACCCACCCTCTGTCTCCCTCTTTCCCAAGATCATTAGAAACAACAAGGATGAGCTTGCCCACTCCCTCTTCCTGTCTCCTATGGGTCTCTCATCCATAAAACTCTATGATCGGATCCTCCAGGCCTTTAGAAAATCCTGTCTCCTTAGCACTTAGCTTTCCAGCCTGTTGTCACTTTGAGGACTCACAAAAATCTAATTTGACAGTGAAACCTGAGAAATGGCAGAGAGGCACCTTTCCCCTGAACACTGAAGCTCCCTACTAAGGTGAACAGGAAGCCCCAGAACAACACGATTTGTAGGATATGGAAACACTTCTGAAAATATTTCAAACAACATTATCTCCGTTCTACACATTTTGTGCCAGCATTCACACAGAGCCTCGGAACACACAAGCCACTTTCTGGGTCTCCACTCAGCATTCTCTCAGCATTTGGAGAGGCGGGGAGAAGAGGGACATTTTTATTCCCTTTTCATATTTGTATGAAACAGAGGAGAGAATTAAGTGACTTCTGGGGGCCCTCGGGAGGCAGGGGGTGATGGAGATGAACAGAAAGAACTTGTTGGTCTGCTATATTTTACTGAAAAAAACGAAAGTCCTTTTTTTTTTTTGGCAGTTCTGGGGATTGAACCCAGGGACGCTCTACCACTGAGCTACATCCTCAGCCCTTTTTATTTTTTATTTTGAGACAAGGTCTCCCTAAGTTGCTGAGACTAGCCTTGAACTTCTGATCCTCCTTCCTCAGTCTCCCAAGTTGCTGGGATTATTTAGTTCCCAGCTCAAATGGAAGTCTTTGATCTAGCTGTGAAAGCTGAAAAATGCATATTCCATCTCTTCCTGAACCAAGTGCACAGTCTGGACTGACCTCATGGTGCTGGATCACCTGACTCTTCCGCATTCCCCTGTCCCCATCCAGACTCTGTCTCTCCATCAGCCCCTCTGCAAACACTCCCCTCACGTCTCCCTTCCATTCCCCTGCCCTGCCATGGCCAGGCAGGGCTTTGTGCCAGTCCACAGGCCCCGCTTGGTAGCTGCACAAACACCACTAAGCCCCACAGGCTTCCAGGAGCTCGGTCTGCCCTCCACAGGAGATTAAGAGCCCTCCATGAGTCAGCAGCCCAGCTGGGCCTGAAGCCCAAGGCTCTTGGCTGGGCCTCTATCAGCTGGGCATTCCCCATACCCTTGCCTCCCCTCCTCCAGACCCCTTCTCCTCATTTTCTCAGCCCTTAGGTCTGCAACTGCCCCCACACTGGGCCATCAGAGTCCCAGTGAGTCTCCCTTCCCACCCCCATCCTAGTTCTAGAACTGTCCCGCCAAACGCCCTTGGCTTTGATGGTTGGCCACGGCCCCAAGTCAGAGAAGCCTGCATCTGTGCTGGTGGTAGTGGCATTCCGGAAGACTGAGGGTGTGGAGTGGGGGTACCTCCTCTCTCTGGCTGTGACCCTCAGGGTTCCAGCAGGGAGAGTGAGCAGTTGCCAAGAGTCGCCCACAGACTCCCAGTGCCCACACTGTGAATCACAGCTACTGTACAAGGTGCTGAGTCACCGCCAGGGATCCGGGGCGAGAATATAGGGCCTATTTTAGAAAGATTCACCAGTGCGCCCAAGTCTTACAAATGCTTAATAATTATCACCCAAAATAGGTATCCGTTTAGGGCCTCAGTGCCAGACAGGCAGCTCCTTTGATGAGCGGCTTGCAGGGCATGGAGCCCAAAGGTCACGGCAGAGGGGCCTGGACTTTGGTGACTAGGGCCGCCCTGGCCACCATAGGCAACGTGGACCACTCCTTCGCTTCACAAGGGGGCAGGGGAGCTGCAGAGAAACTCTTAGTGCCAACTCCCAAGAAAAGAGACTGCAGCTTTGTGCCAGCTACTCTCTGACTCATTCAATACCATTCCCATTCACGGGAAGAGAAAATCTGGTGCATAGGACTAACTGGTTTGAATTTCCAACTTCTTGGCAATCCAAGAATTTCAGATTTCTATAAATAACAAGTCCCCCAAATACTCCCTCTTCTAGTGGGGCCTGTCCTCTTTCTCACCTCGTGTTCATGCAGAGAGCACTTAGCGAGCTATAGACCAGGGCTGCTGCGACCTGAGATACCACCTTGTCCATCCCCTCACTACTGATGTGCACACAGATGCTTAGAGCAGTAATGGGACTTGCTTAGGCCATAGAGCTGAATCCCAGATGCCCAGCCCTGGGGTGAGCCCCACAGAGAGGAAGAGAGACCAGACACAGCCCACCCTTGAGGAGCCCCAGAATAGCAGGGGAAGCCACTGCTCGCTTAGAGAGCAAGGATGCAAGGTAAAATGTTTCAAGATCCATAAAAAGTTGAAGTGAAGGATCATGGGAAAGCAAAGACACAAGATCACTCCCACACCAGGAACGCTGTCATGGGGAAGAGAATTGGAGTTCACCTTCCATAACTGGGCTGGATTTGGATGCTCAGGGGTAGGAAAAAGGGGAGAGGGCTGTGCAGATAAAAGAAACAACTTGAGATAAGTGGTGGAGATGGAACGCCTGAGGAATGTTGGCCAGTTTGGCTGTTATATAGGATGTTGAAACAGAGTGACGTGGCTGGGGAGGAGAATAGGAGAAGGGGTCAGATGATGGAAAGCCTGGAATGCCAGGGTGAGGAATTTGAACTTTATCATCATTATTATCTAAAAGCACCAGGTGGCAACGTGCCAGGCATTTCACTGAGCAAAATTGCTCAAGTAATGCAGAGTCTGCAGTTTCTGGAAGCTTGGGATTCAAGACAGAGGATGAAATTATGGACAGAGAGTGAAGGCATATATTAAACATATACATAAATCAAAAACCATTTAACACATACGTATTTAAGTTCAAGTAAAGAAGTAAGTGCATTTAATGGACGAGTGGGGGAGAAGGCATCTGGGGATTTGTTCCTGGAATATCTTCTACCCTCCCCTGTGCTCTGCAGTTCTGGGGATGGGCCAAAAGACCTGAGTCTTAATATTAGACAGTGGTTTAGTGTGGCTTTGTCTCTTAGATGGCTGGTTTCTGAGCTGAAACAATTCCTCGAGCCTCCCATTCATTTTCATTCATTGATCCGGTTCTCTGTAGCCAGTCCTGAGCCCATTAGATGCAGTTTGGAGGGGGAAGGGGAGGAGTTGGCAGGGTCACTGAATACAGTTGTGCAGGTTATCCACTGTACAAGAGGGAGCAAGTGAGAGCTGAAATCCAGACCTTCTCTTGTCCAGCCAAAAGGAGGTGAGTCCACATGGAGGAGGGTGTACTTCCTAATCACACAAAGGCATTTAATGGGCTTGCAGCCCCCGACAGGGATGTGGCCAAACAGCTGCTCTAGATAATGCTTTCCAGCTTTACCCACCCCCTGTCCCCCACCACAGGACATAGGAAATACTCCGGCCTGGTGCCCTGGGCCAGGGCCAGCATGGCGATGACTCAGTCACCCAGCTCTTCACAGGACCCGTAGCTCACTTATGCTTCATTAGGCTGGAGATCTGAGAAGGGGCAGAAGAAAAATGTTGCCAAAAGAACCACACAAATCCTCTCTACACCTACAGGGTCAGGCCATCTCTGAACTGCTGAGCAGACCTCAGACTCCCCTGGTATGGTGTCAAACAGACCTCCACACTTGAGTGCGACATGAGAGTTGGAAGCCCCTCAGAGCCATAGTCAGCACAATTTCCCCCCCCCACCCCCGCCATCACTGATGGGAGCCCCCCAGCCTCTGCCCAAGCATCTTGAATGTCAGGACTCACCAGACCCTAGATGGCCTTTGTCATCATGAAGTGGGCTTTGGTTGTGTTAGCAATTTCCCTGGCTTGTTCCACTGTAGTTGGACCCTTAACTACATTGTTGATTCTGGTTATGTGTCTGAATGCCCTATAGATTCGTAGGTAAGAAGAAAAGAAAAAGAAAAAGAAAAAATAACCCCCCATAGGCTATTCCCTTTCACCCCTGCTCATCAGTCTGCATCAGGAAGTTGAACCCCATAAGAGGCAGCCTCTCGTACTCCCAGCTGAGCATTCGCCTGCCGCCCAAGGAATTGCCATTCTCTGCCCTGCTCCTGCTCTCGGTTCTGACTCCTGGCCTGGTTTTCTGATTGCAGGCTGGCAGGAATCACTTGGACCTGATGCCACTCAAGCTTTGGTTTCTGATTTCCCTCCACCAGCTTCCTACCACTTTGATTCTATTCTTCTAGGCAGATTGTGGTAAATGCCTTGCCTAGATTAGCAATAGGGTCTCCAGGAATACTTACACAAGTTGTGCATCCCCTCTCCCTGTTTCAGCCACTAGACCCTATCTTTGTTCCCTGGGGCCCTTGTTGTGGTAATCAATGCCCCTACTAAGTTCATTGGGTCCCTTTTGAGGGGGCAAGATAAAAGCAGAAGAAAATGAGGCCTCCTTCTCTGGGCTCCCTTGGTCTTCCAACTACCCACCTACTTTTCCCAAATCGATTGTTTGCATTCAGAGAACAGAGTACACCTCTTATTTATCTCTGGGTCCTGTACAATGGAGTTCATTTCAGGGAATAGGCAGGGTAGAGGCTCAGGAAGTGTTGCTTGAATGAATAAGTGAATGACAAGTGAATGAGTGGATGGTAGAAGAGCAGGGTTTGATGGCTAGGGAGGAGAGGGGAGCCGTTGGACAGCAGGAAGAGATGAAAAGGTTCTTAGGGGCCTTGCTTTCCCCTGGCAGCTGCTCAGATGACCTGTCATCAGAAATGATCGTCACATTGACTGGTTGGTCCCCCAAGTCACTTTCTGGCTTCCTTGCAGTCCCTACATTCCTGCCCCCACGTGATCAATCTTTTCCTTTCCAAGAACCGGTCCTTTTCATATTCCATTTCCACTTTTCCATTGGAGCTCTAACAAAGCAAAGCATGGATAAGAGCATTCATGCAACAGTGATGGCAAGGGCCTGAAATAGGATGCGGGCAGGAGAGATGGAGAGAGAGGAGGGGACAGGAGCAGACAGTGGCTTGATGGGTGAATCAAGAGACCCTGTGGGCCGGGCGTGGTGGCGCATGTTTATAATCCCAGTACTTGGGAGGTGGAGACCGGAGGATCCGGGTTCACCGCCAGCCTCAGCTACTTAGTGAGGCCCTC
>PVJS01041411.1:0-17977 GCA_004027185.1 Glis glis
GTAGAATGACCATTTTGATAACATTTATTCTGCCTATCCAAGAGCAAGGGAGATCTTTCCATCTTCTAAGATATGTGCAAGCTAGGGAGTAATTGGGATTCCAGAGGGACTCCAGATAATGGAGGAGAAACCTCAGTGGAGCCAGGGAGGAGGTCTAAGGGAAGGGGAGGGAGAAGACTGAGGTTCATTAATGGAAATACTACCATCGATTATGTGTACATATATGAATATACCAATGTCAATCTCAGTACTCTGTATTGGGAAAGGGGGAAATGTGGAGGCAGGGGGGGCTACCAAGTGCTGTGTGCATGTATGTCACTGTCAACATGATTTACATTATGAAGTGAGACTATAATGCATCAATAAAAGCATATTATAAAAAATTAAAGTTTAAAAATTAAATAAAAAATAAAAGCAAGATATGGGCACTGAGTGTGTCCATTTTTTCCCCATGAAAATGAAGTAGCATTCTTATTGATTAGAACCTCTCTCTCTCTCTCTCTCTCTCTCTTTCTCAAGCACCAGAACCTTTGGGGAATATATGCAAACCATAGCACTGAAGAAATAGCAAGGCCCTAAAGTGTGTGCCTGCTGGCTGTGTTGTTGGAACAGCAGGGAGGCCAGTGTAGCCCAAGCAGAATGAGGAGGGAGGCAGTAATAAGAGATGACAGAGAGCCTGCCAGGGCCCAGCCATACAGGGCCTCAGAGGTCACAGGAAGAACTGTGGCCTTTATTGTGAGTGTGATGGGAAGCCATGGAGAAATCTGAGCAGAGGTGTGACACGATCAGGTTTATATTTTAGAAGAGTTATGTCTAGCTATTGTGTGAACAGTTGACTAGAGGGGCAATCTCAGTTAAAAGGCCAGTGCAGGGACCTACACAGAGGTGTTGTGGACTTGTGCCAGGATTGTAGCAGCAGAGGTGCAGAAAAGCAGCTGGATTCAGTACACGTTTTCAAGAAGAACCAAGAAAATTTGCTAACTGACTAGATGTGAGGCAAGAGCAGAAAGGGGATTGAGAGTAACTTAGAGTTTTACATCTTAGCAATGGGTGAATTGAAGACTACTATTGAAAAGGAAAACTCTGAAGAGGACTGGGTTTTGAGGGAATCCAGAGTTCTCTTTTGGACACTGGATGTCTGCTGACAGAGAGGAGATGTTCAACAGACAGCTGGATGAAGGAGTGTGGAGTTCAGGAGAGAGTTAAAATGGGGACACCCACACACAGAGGTTAAGATGGAATATGCTTTTAATATGCATCTCATTCAAATGAGCTAGGGGTTGCCATATTCATAAATATATCTAAAGCTAGAACTATATAGGCCTTTTTAGCTTATTACTTTAATTGAACCAACATACTCAAAACTTTTCTATATTTCCTATTTCATTAAGCACTGCTGCCGTATGAAAAACAACGGTATGTACGTACACACATATCTCTATCTATCTGATACCAACTCATACTTTTCTCACTTTCTCAACATGGAAATAATTTTAAATAGATTAAAAGAACTAGGAAGAAAACATTTGCTGTCAAGGACATTATAATCCAGTGTACTGAGTAGCACTGTAAGTTGCAAGTGGCAAAGAATCCCATAGAAACAAAATATCCAAAGGAGGATTTTAATTTACTTAACTGGAAGCTCCATGTACTAGTTATGGTTTCACACATAGTTGGACCCAGGGCCCAAACAATCACATCAGCCATAGATAAAGATATAGATAGGAAGTCTAGGACCTATGTTTTCCCAGAAGGACAATTGAAAATATTTCTTCCTTAGACATAGGGTTCATGCCCAGAGGAAACACTACTAGGCCACAAATAGCCCTTTATGCTGTTCACAGGTGAATTATAATTTTCCAAATAGTCCCCCTGGGTCACTCCTCTGTAAAGACAGTTTTACCATGACGGGCAGAAGGCAGGGTGTGCTCAGTACTCTGAGAGATCTTCCAGAAGGCAGGAATTTAAAGGCTTTGGGGAGAGTTGCCATCAGTACAGTCCTGATAAAGAACTACTTCCTGTTAATTCTTTTAGAAGATGATGTGGGTCTCTGTAGGCTGCAGGGAAGTCATCCAGCTACACGAAGTAGCTGTCTGTCCACCCTTCCCCCCTACCTGGCTTCATTTCAATATTTATATTTTGGATATAGGATGAGCTATGTCTTCTCTCTTACTCTATTTCCTCTCCCTTGCTCTCTTTTCCAAATAGTTTTTTAAAAATTTAATTTTAGTCTTTAGAGAAGACTTGTAAATATAGCACAGAGAATTCCCCTGGAGTCTTTATCCAGCTTCTTATAATGTTAACCCTGGATATAATCAAGATACAATTAGCAAAATGAAAATATCATAGATACATTAATTTACATACTTTTTTATTTCTTCAGTTATCCACCGATGTCATTTTTCTGTTTGAGGATTCAGCCCAGATTTGTACCATTGCAAATAGTTGTCATTCCTCCTTAGTGAGAAGACTAAATCTGTGATAGTTCTTCTTTCTTTCATTGTCTTGTGTGACCTTGAAACTTTTCAAGAGTACTGGTATTTTATAGAATGTTCCTTAAGTTGAATTTGATGTTTTCTCCTGGTTAGTTGAAGTTATGGATATTTCCCTATCTTTTTAAATAATTGCTTTCCCTGCTTCTCTTTCAGAGTTACTGATTGAATTTTGTAGAATTAATGTATCTCCACAAATGAATTAAGTTTTAATTTTATCCCCTTACAGGAGAAGAATGGATTATGGAAAGAAGTCAAATTGCTCCTTTTAATGGATGGAAAACTCTTTTAAAGAGAATCAGTAATTACCTTCAGGCAAACATAATTTTGAAGCTGTTTTGGATATTTGCCTTTGTAAGCATGTTTGGTTGTTGAAGAATAGGCTGGCCTGAAAGAAAAAGAGGTTAACTGGTATTGTAAGCAAATGCAATCCAGGCACAGGAGATTTGTGAAGCCTTCAGGCTTTTGGCCTTTCAGAAAATACAACTCAATGTTGGGTTGAAACAATTTCTACTTAAGGCAGCATTAAGTTTACTCAATAGATATTTATTACACATTTTTCTGTGTCCTAGGTACTGTAGTACATCTAGTCCATGTTGGCATTTAATGTAATATTTGTGGAGAGCAAGAATGAATTGTATATACAATTGCTTATCATTTTTCATATAGTTATCACCTATAAATTTGCCGAGAACAGTAAATATTTCAATGTTGAACATTGCTCCTACAGGAAATACAGGATTAGTTTCCTGGAAGCCTCTGGACACAACATTTTCATTAACTGATTAATACATAACCTTGGTTATTTTTTGTGTTTCTGTTTCAAGACACCTTATTTAACATGTATTGTTGATTTATTAACATGGGACCCATGAACACTACCACTATAACTCATGCCTGAAAGAAGATTAACAAACACACATATATTCTCCATGAGGTACATCACAGCCTTCTTGCACATAGGAACACGAGACAGTGCTGTAGCATCAGCTTGGGGGTCATTTTATACAGCAAAGCACCAACAAATCATACACACACACACACACACACACACGCACACACACACACACACACACACACACACACACAAATGCAGCACTAAGCAGATCATGAGAAGGACACCTATTTACAAAAACTGAACCACTGAAACGAGAAGTCAGAGGGTCACCATGTTCAACCTCAGCTGGGGTTGTGCAGGTGGGGCCTCAAAATTTTCCCTGCTCTGTGCATATTTGCAAATAGGGGTGTGGATATGGGGGTTACAAATAAATTTTAGTAAGTAGGCAAATTCACAAATACCGAATCTGTGAAAAATAAGGGACAACTGTAATCTTCACCTGCATTTGCATGAAATAAGATTTACCTTATTCCACAAATTGAAACCCCTGAAGGTCTAGGATATCACACCACTCACATAAGGGTGGCCAGCCAGTTTGTGGGGTCAATCAAGGTAAATCATGCTCCTTTAATTCCAAAAGCAAGACTTCTATCTTCCACTAACTTGCTGCATTTGAGAAAGCTATCTCTTGACAATTTCTGGAATCAGCCAGGTGCTCATCTCTTACCTATGTGACGTCATGATAGGGGAGCCATCAGAACTTGGATATTTATCCCTAGCCTGATCTCAAACATGACTAAAGGTCTATTTAATCCAATTTGTCTCCTTCTGACACATGTACTCAATTTCACATAGTCCCAGTGCCTGGATATTTTTTTATAGGAATTACAAGTCAGTATCCCAGACAGATGGTTGTTTTACCATCTTTGTTAATAAGGCCTCTCTGTTCTTGAAGACTTTCCCTGACATTAGAATTTATATGCTAATTTTGACCTTTTCATGTAAGAACATATTTTGGAGATTTGAAAATGTCATATGTAAAGCTGGGCATGGTGGCGCACACCTGTAATCCCAGTACCTGGGAAGCTGAGACAGGAGGATCACAGGTTTAAAGCCAGCCTCAGTAACTTAATGAGGCTCTTGGCAACCTAGTGAGACCCTGTTTCCAAATAAAAAATAAAATAGAGCTGGGGGTATATCTCAGAGGTAAGAATGCCCCTGAGTTCAACCCCCAGCACCAAAAAAAAAGAAGTCATATGGATATACCGTAGTATATTGACCTATTTAGGTTGCTTCCCAATTTATCTATTTGAAATATAATTTTGATTGAGCAGTGTTTGCAATGAATATTAGTACATATTTCTAATTATTATGTAGAAATAGAATTCTTGCATCAAAGTGTATAAACATTTTAGAGACTTAGATATTATTGCTAGATTGCCTTCAGGAATCTTCTCAATTTACTTTCCCATAGTCTGTGTCTGACAGGCCCATTTCCCTGCTTTCTTGTAAACAAGGTGTATCCTGGTGGCTTTACCTTAAGTAGCTTTGTTTCAGGCATGTAAATGCCTTTGAAAATATATGAGATTATATATTTTTTAAAAATCAGATTTAACTTTTTAGAATGCTTTTTAACTGAAATGCATCATTTATTTGGTTTTCGTTTCCCCCAGTTGTGTTATGTGCCATGGCTTGACTGGACCATTGGGTGAGAGGAGAGGGGCATTGGAGGTGGGCATCTCAGGGAGCACCCACAATTTAAGGGAAGTGGGCCGGCGAAGATAAATCCCTGAACAAGACTGAGAAGAAGCCAGAAAAATGCCAAGAGCTTCCGGGGAGCAGGATGCCATGAGGCCAGGTGAGGCCGTTTCCACCAAACTATGAGAACAGCCATGTAAATTCTTCAGAAGGTCAAAGGGGTAAAAATTGTCAATTTAATTGAGCAAAAAGCGAGGACAAAAATCTGGATTACTGTGGGCTAAGCTGCATGCGTCACAGACCTGTTTTTTTTTTTTAATGTGCCTGTTTCTGTTTAGTTCCTGTTGGATTGTTTCTGGAGTATGTGTGGGGAGTAAACGTACAAACATGGATGATTCTGGAAACAGCTGGCACAGTTCGCTTCAGGCCACCTGCTCCGGGGGAGCAGCAATTCCATAAATGCAAAGCAGCAAATAATTGCAGATATTATCTGTCTGCTTTTGGATGGCCATAAAAGGCCAATTCTAGTTTTGATCTTAAAATAGGCAAAAGTTTTCAACTGACCCATCATTGAGGAGATATGTTAAAGATAAATTTTCATCAATTCAGTAGCAGTGGAGCAGGAGGGGGCCGGCTATTCCAACAATGAGCCGGAGGGGTTTCGTTTTAGTACCCACCCCAACCCCTGACTTGTGGCACCGATTGAAATGGTGCTTTTTGTTTCTGTGAGTGGCACACGTTTCCATTTGGGTTTGAACCCTATTTTCACAAGCCTATTTAGAAAGAACCACAGGGATTTGTGTTTTGAGAACTGTAGCGCTAAGGTTAAGAGCAATGCATTGAATCCTGGTGTCAACTCTGATGCTTCCTGGTGTCCAGGAAACTTCTAGATGGAAAGGAAGACTTAATGCTCTGGAATGTTTCTTGGGACTAACCTGGGAATAGCTGATTTAGATCTGAGAAGGGTTTGGGGAGTTCTTTCTATTCTGAGCTTTTTCTAATCTTGCCCAAGAAGGGAATGTGAGACGATGGAACAGTATTAATGACAGTGATGTATTTATAAGCTAATACTCATTGAATAAATGCTCAGTTCTGGGCTATGCGCAAAGTACTTGACAAGTGTTAGGTGCTGTAGTCTGGACCACAAGCTTTATGGGATGCGAGCCGTTGTGTTTCACAGATGAGCAGTTAAGTAGCTTGCCTAAAGTCAGCAGGCAAGAGGTGAAAGTCAAACCGTGGTCTCTCTGTCTCTGGGAACCTCTTCTCATCCGCTGCCAGTTCTTAGGTCTGTAAAGCGCATGGCCCATAGTAGTTCTTCACCAGATGTTATTGTCCTCCTTTGTTGGGTAGTGGTTGTCCTGAAGGGCTGGCCTGATATCTCTTGTCAGATAGGGTGGCCACACACCAAGAGCACAGCCTGGATACCGGTCAGCCCGGGCTGAAATGACAAGCACGAAGAGGGCAAAGGCTGCAGGGCTCTCTGGACCCTCTGGGGGATCCGAGGACGTTATATAACCTTCTGAGTCATTCTTTCATCATTTTGTGGTATTGCTTGCTCACATCCTTAGCAGTGGCTCATGACTTTTGTTATTAACTAACTTTCTTAAAAAAATTTTTTTTAAGGCCTTTCTTTACTAGTTGAAGGCTGGCCACTGTTGCTTGCAGAGAAGTGCTTGAAAGGAATATTTCTTTTATTTGAGCCCCTGAAGCAAGCTGTAAGGTTAATGGAGGGGAGATCATTCCTAGGAGAGGACAGCTGAGCCCCTCTGATTAGAGGTAGAGGAGAGACTGGCTCTTTTTATCTAAATGAGCTGTTAACTTACACAGAGACACAACATTTCAGAGGTGCTTCCATGTCCAGAGAAGAAAGCTATAGGTAATGGTTTCTCACTATTCACATCAGATTGTGCCTCTGCTCACAGGGGAGTCATTCAGGTGAAGGAGTTCAGAAGAGACATAACCACACCCTTACTGGACAGTGGGACCAAATGGTGCCCCCTACAGGCCTCTGAGAGAGCAACATTTATATGTAGCAAGAAGCCTCCTCAGGTTTCCTGGAACTCAGTTCCTCTCTCATGGCCCAGCTGGGATGAACAGTGTTGCATCCTTACTGAGAGTAGAAGAGCATTCAGAGACAGATACAGCTCAATGGTCCTTTTAAAACAAAGAGTGGAAGCCCAGTCGTACATTCATATTTTAAATAAAGCATTGGTGCTTAAATTTGAACTTCTATATTGTAATTAAGTTATATTAGTCAGTTTTATATCTTTAAGGCCTACAGGCTTCAACCACTTTGGAGTAAAATCTGGCAACCCAAGGAAAAAAATGAACTCCAGAGTCAGACTAACTGGATTTGAATCCCAGTTTCAGTATTTACTGGTTGTAGACCTTGGAAAAACCAGTTAAGATCTGAATGTGTTGGTTTCCTCATCTGCAAAGAGAAACTAATAATAATGCTTCATAGGATCTGTCCTGAGAGTTAAATGATTTTTTTGGGGGGGGCCCTGGGGATTGTACCCAGGGGCATTCTATCTCTGAGCTACACCCCATCCCTATTTTATTTTATTTTTATTTTGAAACAGGGTCTCACTAAGTGGCTGAGGCTGGCTGACAACCTGTGATCCTCCTGTCTCAGCCTCTCAAGTACTGATGTTGCAGAAATTCTCTGGAATAATTGACCCAATGTCAATTAAGATGGAAAAGAGGAAGTTTATTACACCAGTGGGCACAGAGTTAGGATAACTCCTGAACAATTCTGGCCTTGAGCTCCACATGAGCTCTCATTTTATAGAACAAAGGGCAGAAGTAGGCAGGCAGGCAGGCTTACAGAAGTTGAAATGTGGCAGTCAGTGATTGGCCTGAATATGTTACAACCTACGAGACTTAATGACCTACGTTATGACCTACTTGACTTACGACTTATTCTTCAGGCTGTTGTCTGGATACATGACCTTCCATTTTAGTAACTTTTCTATCATACTGGGATTACAGGCATGTGCTATCATGCCTGGCTAAATGAGTCTTAATAATAATAACACATGTAAAGTAGCCAGTAATATGTGTTAACTCTTATTTTTTGTTATTGTTGCTGTTACAAAATAGTGTGGGATGTGGGAGTGGGGGACTCCTTACCAAGACATCGGCAAAAAGTTTGTTAAGGATATGAGTTTATTTCTTTGTGTTCAAGCTTTATGTAAAAACAATGGAAAGTCCACAATGAAACATCACTTCATACTCACTAAGCTAGATAAAAACAATAACAAAAAAAGACAACAAACAAAGGTAGAAAAGAGCAAATGGTGACAAAGACGTGGAGAAACCGGAGTCCTCATAAATTGCTGGTGGGAATATAAAGTGGTTCAAATGCTGTGGAAAGTAGTCTGATGGTTTTTTGAAAAGTTAGACATGGGGTTACCATCTGATCCAATAATTCCACTCCCAGGTATATGTCTAAAAGAATTGAAAACAGGTATTCAACTACTTGCACATGAACATCAATAGCAGCACAACTCACAGGGACCAAAAGATAGAAACAATCCCAAAGCCCATCAGTGGATGAAAGGGTAAGCAAGTTATGATGTGTGCATACAATAGAATTTATTCAGCCATAAAATACAACGAAGTACTGACATGTGCTACAATGTGGATGAAGTTTGAAAACCTTATGACAAATGAAAGAAGCTGGACACAAAACATCATGTATTGTATGATTCCATTTATATGAAATATCCAAATTAGGTAAGGCCATAGAGACAGAAAGCAGACTGAGATTGTCAGGGTTTGGGAGGGGGAGGGTATGGGGTGTAACTGCTTAATGGTACAGGTTTTATTTTGTGGTGATGGAAATTTTTAGGAACTAGATGGAGATGGTGGTTGCCCACATTTTAAAGGTTAATTTTATATTTGAATTTTATCTCAATTACAAAACCAATTCAGTGAGACAAGCTGTTTATGACTATAGAAAATTATCTGATTTACATCATTTAAAAATTAGCACTAAACTTCTTTCCATTATGTCCCTTTCATTTATTCTACTATATTGAGTTAAAAATTATACATACTAGTCAGGCGTGGTGGCACATGCTTGTAATCCCAGTACTTGGGAAGCTGAGATAAGAGGATCTCAGGTTTGTGGCCAGCCTCAGCTACTTAGTGAGGCCCTGTTTCAAGATAAAGATAAAATAGGGCTGGGGATGTAGCTCACAGGTAGAATGCCACATCCACAGGTTCAACCCACATCATGCACACGCACACACGCGCACACACACACACACACACACACACACACACACAAATAATATATATACACACACACATACACACACGAATGCACAAATTCTTAGAAGTATAGTTCACTGAGTTTGACAAATGTACATATATGTGTAATTACCTGAAACAACATATAATGTTTCGATCACCAGAGAAAGTTTCCTCATGCCCCATTCAAAAAAACTGGATTTTGAGTATCAAAGAATGGTGCTATTTGTTATAGAAACGAAATCTATAAATGGAATCAATATATGTACTTTTTTTTATATGTACTTTTTGTATATGGCTTTTGTCCATTTACTTGTTGAGGGACATTTGGATTGTTTCCAAATTTTGGCTATTATGAACAAACCTATTATGAATATTCTTGTATAGTTCCTTTGTAGGAATAGACTTTTTTTCTTGGTTGAAAATTTAGGAATGGAAAATTTGGGTTAAAAGGTAAGTATGTAGTAACTTTATAAGAATTTGTCTGGAACTTAATTCATAAGTTATAAATCGTGTATTGTTCTCAGTAGCGTGATGAAATTTCTCTGTCTCATCCAGAACATTTACCATCCCTTTGTCCATACCATTTAGGAATGGACCCATATGGTAGGTACATAGACATTTTCTTTCAAACAATCTATCAAGCTGCCGATTTTTGTATTTAGCACTTTTCTGTATGTGTTGTATTTAACAATATTTTTGTATTTAGCACTTTTCTGTATGTGTTGTATTTAACAATATTAAATAAAACAAACCAAAATGAAAGCAAAACATTTGGTTAGCTTGTTCTCTGAAGGATGTCAGTGAAACCCCCCCAACCTACTTCACAAACTCATTAGTCAAGAATAAACATAGACTTCCCTAGTTTATCATAAAGAGATAAAATTTGAAATTCAGAAAATGGGTCTTTCCTCAAACATAATGCTTATTTGAAGAATTCTTTGTGGTTTAGCACAATGCTAAAAATTTTGTTGTCTGAATAAATGAATTAACAAGTGGAAAAGCGACCCAAATAAGAATATAGAAGGAAGAGAAGGAAGAGAGCAGAATATGTGATAAGTTGTTAATATTTTGCTTCTTTCAGTTGGAATAATTGGAATTCCATGCTGTCTACTTCAATTTCCCCTGCTCTGTTTTTAAAAGTAGTTACAAAATTTCCTAAAGGGTTGAATGGGGTCTTAATAGTCATTCAGTCCAACTAATTATTGATAGCCAGCCCAGCCAGGTGGCTGTGCACCTTATAAGCACCTCCTGTGGGGTCCTCCCTCCATCTGTGCTTTGGATAGTCGTTCATATTTCCATCTTCTTCCCGGCATATGGCTTCATTTTAGCCCGGAGTTTCCAACCAACAGCAGACTTGGAGATAGGAGGAAACACCCTTAGCATGGAAACATATTTGGGAAAAAGTCTAATGCTTTTCGTTCGGTATTATTTTTTATAATCCCTGTAAGCGTATGGGTCCTGAAGAGCTTGCTCATTATTGTGTAACTCAAAATAGCAGGTACCTCGTGGGGTTGAATAGCTGATTTCTTCAGTGAAAGTATAGATTGTCACAATGATTGGTACCTTCCCACTCTAATCATTGCTTTATTTCAGGAAAAGCAGTAAGATTTAGCAAAGTGCTCACCTGGAAGGCACGATAGGTTTTGTCTTTAAACACAGACATATATACCTATAATGAGGTGTCAAGAAGCCAGAAATGTTCTTTTATGTCCAGTGGAATTCCTCTCCATGGGAAAAGGCATCCAGGGGTAGAGAGGCTCCTGTCCTATTGCTCACTTGACCTGAATTCAAGACAGAAGAAAAGGGGAGTTATTAGTAAGCTCCTAAATTCCCAGAAAACACACACACACACACACACACACACACACACACACACACACACACCCCTATCCTGCTCAATGCAGTGTGCCATCTAAATCCACAACACAATGAGTGGTGATCTAAATTAATGGACATTTATGTGATGGCTGCTCATGAAGTTGGACTGTTAGTGAGAAAGAACAGCTGTCAGTTACTCTTCTCTTTCTTAACACTATATTAAGTGAACTTGGATTAAATTCCCAAGAGCAAACTTCCATGAAGTGTGGCAGAGTTTTGAATACCAACCCTGTAATCTCTCTCTCTTCTCTCTTTTCTCCTCTCTCTCCTCTCTCTCTCCTCCCTCTCTCTCTCTCTCTCTCTCTCTCTCTCTCCGTCTCTTCTCTCTTCTCTTCTCTCCTCTCTCTCTCTCTCTCTCTCTCTCTCTCCTCTCTCGTCTCTCTCTCCTCTCTCTCTTTCTCTCATATATATTCTCTCTGGGGAATGAACTAAGAGGTATTCTGCCTCTAAGCTACACCCCCAGCCCTTTTATTTGGAAACAGGGTCTGGCTAAGTTGCCGAGGCTGACTTTGAACCTGTGATCCTCCCGTCTCAGCCTCCCAAGTGCTGGGATTACAGGCATGCACCACCACACCCAGCTTTTTTCTTTTTTGGGGCGGGGGTACCCAGGGGCATTCTACTCCCAAGCTATAACCCTAACCCTTTAAAAATTTTTTTAAAATTTTGAAACAGGGTCTTGCTAACTACATATGTTTTATTTCTCCCTTTAAAAATATACATATATCTACAAATACATATGTATTTATACATAGATGTGCACAATAATTTTAAACTTTGCACTTAGACATTAATTTATTGCACAGTAGTTCCACAGCCTTTTTCCCCCCTAAATGTTCTTTCCATTTTTTAGCAAGGTAAACCTATAGTAAATTCTAAGTCCCGACATTAACAAAGGAAAAGTTTTACTGGCAAAAACTCAGTTACTTAAAATATGTTCTAACATATTTCTGTTAAAGTGATAGCTTGAAACTTCCACTTTATTGTCAATTTTAGTGAAATTGAAATTACTCATGAACATTGATAATACAATCAGAGTAGTTCTTCATTGTTCTTTGTTAGAGGATAGTTAACATTAGAAATTAATATCTTTAAAACTCTTCATAGCATATAGAAAGGCAAATATTGCATGATTTCACTTATACATGGAATCAAAAAACTTGAACTCATAGAAGCAGAGAGTCGAATGGTGGTGACCAGGGGCTGGTGTGTGAGGATGGGGATTGGGCGATGTTGATTGAAGGGTACAAACTTTCCATTAGACAGGAGGAATAAATTTCAGTGATTCATTACACAGCATGGTGACCATAGTTAACAATATTGTATTTTATAATTAAATTGATAATATAGTACATTTTAAACAGTCTCACCACAAACACACACACACACACACACACAATAGGTAAGCGAGGTAATGGACTTGTTTTTTTAGCTTGATTTAATCTTTCTACAATGTATGCATATACCAAAACATCACATTGTATCCCATAAATAAATATATATAATTAAATATAATTGTCAATTAAAAAATCAGAAGTTATGATTTTAGATAGGGTGAGGATATTGACTAGGAAGGGTATAAAAGAAAACCTTGTAGATCGATGAGGATGTCTTATATCTTGATTTGGGTGGTTACTAGGTTACGTGCATACATAAAAAATCATCAATTGATACTTTTAAAATTTGTACCCTTTACTAGATGTGTATTATATACCCATTAAAAAATAGGTTGGTAGAGGGGATGAATATAACTATATGGCAGAGCATGTGCAAGGCCCTGGGCTTGATCCCCAGCACCAAAAAACAAACAAACAGCCAAACAACAACAATCAAAACCTCCCTAGCTTAGAGCCCAAACCAGCTCTAAGGCATTGACTTTCTCATTTTCCATTTTAGTGTCTTTCTTTATGTAAATTCCTATATAAACATATATCAACCAAATCCTCATTTTTTAGTCTTATTAGTCATCTTTCAGTCTTTATAACCAATGTCACCAGAATACCAGTTTATAAAGAGAAAATGTTTCTTTCGGTTCATGCCTCAGAGGTTGCAGTCTAAGATCATTTGGCCGGTTACTTCTGGGCCTGTTGTAAGAGCACATCATGGTGGGAGTGCCTGATGATGGAGCAGAATTGTTCACCTCCTGGTCGGGAAGCAGAGAGATGAGAGGAAGGACCAGGATCCCACAACCCCCTCTGAGGGCACATTCCCAGTGTCCTAACCACCTCCCACGAGAACCCACCTCTTACAGGTTCCCCCACCTCCCAGTAGCGCCACCCTGGGGATCAAACCTTTAACACACGGACACTTATCTAAACCATAGTTTAGCCTGTGTAGAAGAAAAGGCACCATTATAAAGGATGAAAAATCACGGGTGCAGTGTTGCCTTCCACTGCGTGGGAATTTCACTGCTGCCAGAACTAGGCCCCATTTGCTGTGGTGTTAGGCTAATGTGACAATGACTGACCCAGTATTAAAATGTCCATGTGGTTGCAGCTTTGAGGGGAAATTGGCACATAAGCCCTTGGAAGTGATGAGGAGGGTCATAGTATCAGTATTTTTTTTTAATAAAAAATGCAGCTGGGTGTGGTGACACATGCTTGTAATCCTAGTACTTGGGAGGCTGAGACAGGAGGACCACAGGTTTGTGGCCAGCCTGAGCAGCTTAGTGAGGTCTACTGCAACTTAGTAAGACCCTGTTTCAAAATAAAAGAATAAAATTGGGCTGGGGGTGTAGCTCAGAGGTAGAATGCCCCTGGGTTCCATCCTCAGTACCACAAAAAAATAAAAAATAAAAAAATAAAAAATGCAAAGCAACAGAAACCCCAGCCATGCACATTTGAGGATAGGTTGAGCAGGTCAGTGAGCATACTATTTTAAATGTTGGTCATTAGATCCTGAGTATTTTTAATTTTAAAGGGAAATTTAAGTTTTAGGGTGATTATTTTTATGTACATGAACAGGCATTTTAGATAAGTGGTAAATATTTAAACTTTTCTGTTCAGAAAGTAGTAAAATGTATTATATACCTGCCTGTGACAACTTGAATGGTACCAATTTTCAACAAAAATGATAATCAGCTTTAAATAGACGGCATATATTTTGGATTATTGAATGTCTATATGTAATATTTAATAAAATATAAATATTCTTGCCTCCATAAAAAATGTCAGACGTCTGCTATAAATGGCTTTCCTTTAAGTAAAAGGGACATCTTTGTAGCTTGGTTTTCAAACATACTTATTATATTATATGCTCATTTTCTTTGTCATACTGACTACAGAGAGAATTTAGGATATGCTCATGTTATGGCCACAGATTAGTGTGTCTGTGTGTATTCACATGAGATAAAGAAGGAAAGAAAGAGGAGAGAGAGAGAGAGAGAGAATATGCAAATGGGGAATTAATTCACATAAGTTAATCAAGATTAAGTGGAACCAAAGAATGTAAACTTTTATACCTGGTAAACTACACAAATTATGTTTGGAATATAATAAATCAAGAAAACTAAGAATTGCTTGCTTATGGAGAAATTCCTTTAGTTGGAAAGGAAGAAAGTACATAGAATGTTGTTACTATATCATGGATTTGTTGTCATCTATTCAAGCATCATCTTTTGGACCAATAAAAAGAATTCTCTCAGCCTTCAATTGGTTGAGTTTGGCAGAAAATGAAAGGATAAACATCAAGGACACACCTTTTTTCCAAAGCCATTCACCTGTGTTGTAGGAGACTGAGGATTTGTCCTAAATCCTGGCGATGTTTGGTGTGAATGGCTTTGCCACAACTTTCATTCATTCCTATATTTACTCATGTTGTCCATTCATTCACACAGCATGTCTGTTGCATTTTAGGCAAATGTTCAGCTTTCGGGAGATGGGAGATGGGTTGGTGAGCAAGGTAGACAGGCCTCTTCTCTTAGGATACTTATATGAACTGGGAGAGGCAGAAACCAACCAAAAAAACGAGCAAGATACTTTCCAAGAGTTAAAAGTGGGCCAGAAGACAAGGCAGAGGAAAGTAAAAAGCGCCTTACCTAAGGGACGGTGGCGGCGCCATCTTGGCCGGACTGCACCGGCCACTACCGGCGTTGCGGCTTCCACACGCCGCTGGCAAAGAAGCCAGAGACCTGTTGGAAGTTCAGCAGCTACAGATCAGCAGAGACGAAAGCAAGCAGCGGCTCCTCCACACTCGAGAGACCAAACGGCGGCGGCTACAGCAGCTGCAGCGGCGCCACCTTGGCAGGACTTTACCGGCAGCTACCACCATTGTGGCTTCTACACAAGACCAACAGAGACACCAACGACCTGCTGTGAACCCAGCAGCTGCAGAATAGCAGCAGTGAAGGTGAGCAGTGACTCGCTCCACGCGTGACACAGACCCGAACTGCTGCATCGGCAGAAGCGGCAGCAGCGCCATCTTGGTCACACCGCACCGATGGCTACCGGCATTGCGGCAGCGGCTGAGCCCACCCCCGGCCCCAGAGATTAAGAGCAGTACTCAATGAGACCGTAAGTCTACGAGCTGCCCCAGGGGGAGACCACTCAGCGCAGCCACAGGGACTCACAGGGTCTGAGACAGTGCAGATTGCCCCGGTGGAGGCAGGAGTGGGGTCTGCTGTGGGACGCGGTAGACGCGTGGATAAGCAGACAATCCCTGGTGATATTTGGGTGGGACAGACTTGCAACCCAGGGGTCGCAGCACCCTTCTAGAGTTGCCAGAGATAGCCACAGGACATACAGCTGTGGTACCTGGGGAAAATTGGACCAAACCAGCCCTCCCAGTGGAAAACGTGGAGTTCCATGTTTACACAGAATCGGGGCAAAGCGACAACCACTGCTTCTGTAGGCAAAGAGAGACACAAGCCCAGGTCCCCCTGCTGGTGACTCCTACCATAGGTGTAGACAGAGAGAGACATAGGGACAGCCCAAGTGGAGACCGCGGAGACCCACGCTTGCAGAGAGAGGGGCAATAGCGGCACTGGTCCCACGCACAGGTAGTGAGAGGCACCAAGCAAGGGTCCCAATCACTGAAGGAGATCAAGAACTGGGCCTGCAAATGGACATTATACCAAGCAAGTGAGAATAACCACTCAGTAAAGGCCACTCACCTTTAAGGCTCACGTAGTAGCAACTATCTACCCCCAGGATAAGAAAATATAAAGGGAGAGGGATTTGATATAGGATACCTACAGAGGGAGAGAGGAAGAGCTACCAAAAGCAACAAAGGTATAAACATAAGAAACCTGAAACCATGAAAAGGAAGAATAGCAAAGAAACAATGAGTCCCCACAATCCCACAACAACAGAACCCGTCAACTCAGAAGTGCAAAGATTGCCAGAAGGACAATTCAGAACTTCAATAGAGGAAATGATACAGGATTTCCGAAAAGAATTCAGAGACAGCCTGATAGAAATGAAGGAACAAATAAGCAGGAATCAAAAAGAAGCTCTGAAGGAAGTGAAGGATGCAATAATTGAAATGAAGGCATCAATACAGACCATTAACAATAGACTAGACCACATGGAAAACAGAATCTCACTCTTAGAAGATGACTTCTCCAAAAATGAACACATAGTATATAAATTAGAAAAAAAATATTCGACAGCATGAATTGGACATTGAAGAGATCTCAGCCAGTCTTAAAAGAGCAAACAAAAGAATAATAGGCATAGAAGAGGGATTAGAAGCTGAAACTAAAGGAATCAATAATCTATTCAGAGAAGTAATATTAGAAAATTTTCCAGACATAGAAAGAGAGGTCGATACACAGGTATAGGAAACATATAGAACCCCTTATAGACAGGATCAGAGAAGAAGCTCATCACGCCACATAATAATCAAATTGACCAATGTAGAGGCCAAGGAGAGAATTTTAAAGGCAACGAAAGCAAAAGAGCAAGTAACATTCAGAGGCAAACCAATAAGAATCACTCCCGACCTTCCAAATCAAGTCATGAAAGCCAGGAAGGTCTGGAGTGACATATTCCAAACTCTGAAAGAAAACAACTTCCAGCCGAGATTTGTCTACCCAGCAAAGATATCTATCAAATTTGATGGGGAAATAAAAACCTTCCATGACAAACAGAAGCTGAAAGACTTTATGTCTTCCAAACTAGCACTAGAGAAAATGCTCAAAGAGATTAATTACAAAGAAGAAAAAATAAGGAAATGCCAGAACCAGAGAAACAGTGATTTCCATCAAACAAACAACTAGGCAAAGAACAAACACTACCTCAAACAGAAATTAAATCTCAAAATGTTAGGAATGAAAACCCATCTCTCAATAATCACGCTGATTATAAATGGCCTCAACTCCCCAGTCAAAAGACATAAGGTGGCAAAATGGATTAAAAATCACAATCCATCTATATGCTGCCTGCAAGAAACACACCTTACAAGCAAACATGCGCACAAACTAAAGGTGAAGGGGTGGAGCAAGGTAATCCATGCTAATGGAACTCGAAAACAAGCAGGAGTAGCAATTATGATATCAGACAAATTAGACTTCAAACCTAAACTTATCAGAAGAGACAAAGAAGGTCATTTCTTACTGGTAAAAGGAACAATCCAGCAAGAGGATATAACAATAGTCAACATTTATGCCCCAAACATAGGTACAACGACTTTCATAAGAGAAACCCTTCGTGACATTAAATCACACATAGATCCCAATACAATAATATTGGGAGACTTCAACACACCTCTCACACCACTAGATCGATCTTCAAGACAAAAGGTCAGTAAAGATGCCTCAGACCTAAGGAACACCATAAACCAAATGGACCTAGTAGACACATAAGATCGGAAGAGC
>PVJS01041412.1:0-17743 GCA_004027185.1 Glis glis
TCTCGCGCAGGGGACCCCAGGTGGTAGAGTGACAGCCGGGGTTGCGTGCGAGGACGCCGGGGTCTGGTACCTGGCGCAGCATCGCCCAAGGACTGCAGGGGCTGCCGGGGTTGCACGCAGTAACACCGGGGTCTTGTACCTGTCGCAAGTGCCGCCCAGGGGACGCAGGGGATGCCCAGGTGGCACAGGGGCTGCCGGGTTTGCGCGGGATCTTGCCGGGGTCTGGTACCTGGCGCAGGGGCCGCCCAGGTGGCACAGTAACTGCCGGGGTTGCACGCAGTGACGCCGGGGTCTGATACCTGGCACAGGGGCTTCCCAGGTGGTGCATAGGCCGCCCATGTGATGCAGCGGATGCCCAGGTGGCGCAGGGGCTGCTGCAGTTGCTCGCAGGCATGTCGGGGTCTGGTACTCGGCACCGGGGGCGCCCAGGTGGTGAGGGGCTGCTGAGGTTGTGTACGTGGACGCCGGGTTCTGGAACCTGGCGTAGGGGTCAACCAGGGAGTGCAGGTACTGCCGTGGTGGCTCACGGTAACGCCGGCGTCTGGTACCTGGCGCAGGAGTCACCCAGGTGACACAGGTGTAGCCCAGGTGGTGCAGGGGTGCCAGGGTTGCACACTTGTATGCTGGGGTCTCGTACCGGGTGCAGAAGCCGCCAAGGAGGCTCAGGGGTGGCCGGGGTTGTGCGCGGTAACACAGGGGTCTTGTATCTGGCGCAGGGGCCTCCCAGGCTATGCAGGGGAAGCCCAGGTGGCACAGCGGCTACCGGGATTGCGCGCGGGGAAGCCGGGGTCAGGTACCTGGAGCAGGGGTAGCCCAGGTGTCGCAGGAACTGCCATTGATGTGCGCGAGGATGCTGGGGGTTGGTACCTAGCGCATGGGACCCCAGGTGGTGCAAGGACTTCCGGGGTTTCGCGCAGTAACACCAGGGTCTTGTACCTGGCGCAGGGCCCGCCCAGGGGACACAGGGACACCTAGGTTGCACAGGGGCTGCTGGGATTGCGCGTGGGGATACAGGGGTCTGGTACCTAGCGCAGGGGCCGACAAGATGGCGCAGGATCTGCTGGGGTGGTACGCGAGGACACCGGGGACTGACCCCTAGTGCAGAGGCCGCCCATGTGGTGCAGGGACTGCCGTGGTTGCATGCGTGGACACCGGGGTTTGGTAATGGCGCAGGGTCCGCCCAGGTGGCGCAGTTACTGCTGGGGTTGCGCGCGGGGACGCCGAGATCTGGTACCTGGCGAAGGGGCAGCCCAGATGGCAGGGGCTGCCGGGGTTGCGTGTGGGGATGCCGGGTCTTGTACCTGGCGCAGGGGTCGCCAAAGAAGCACAGGGGCTGCTGGGGTTTCGCGCGGTGACACCGGGGTCTTGTAACTGGTGCAGGGGCCGCCCAGGGGATGTAGGGAACGCCCATGTTGCACAGGGGCTGCAGGGTTTGCGCGCAATGATGCCGGGGTCTGTTACCTGGAGCAGGGCTCGCCCAGTTGGCTCAAGGATTTTTGAAGTTGCACGCGGGGACACCAGGGTCTCATGCCATGTGCAGAAGCCGCCCATGTGGCACAGGGACTTCTGGGATGGTGCGTGGGGATGCCCGGGTCTATACTTGGTGAAGGGGCCGCCCAGAAGGCGCAGGGGCTGCCAGGGTTGCGCACGTGGACGCCGGGGTCTCGTACATGGCGCAGGGGCCGCCCAGGTGTCGTAGGGGCCGCCCAGGTTTCACAGGGGCTGCTGGGGTGGCGCGCGTGGAAGCCGGGGTCTGGTACATGGTGCTGGGGGTGACCAGGTGGCACAGGAACTCCTGGGATTGCACGCGGTGACGCCGGGGTCTAATACCTGGCGCAGTTGCCACCCAAGTGGTGCAGTAATCTCCCTTCTTATGCAGGGGCCTCCCAGGTGGCGCAGGGGCTGCTGCGGATGTGCGCAGCTATGCAGGGGTCTGGTACTTGGCACCGGGGGGGCCCAGGTGGCGACTGGCTGCTGGGGTTGCGTACCTGGACTCCGGGATTGGTACCTGGTGCAGGGTTTGCCCAGGGAGTTCAGGGACTGCCAGGGTGGCGCGCAGTAACGCCGGCATCTGGTACTTGGCGCAGGGGCTGCCCAGGTGACTCAGGTGCAGCCCAGGTGGCAAAGGGGTGCCGGAGTTGCATGCTTGGACGCCGGAGTACCGTCCGGGTGCCGAGGCAGCCAAGGTGGCTCAGGGAATGCTCAGGAGGAGCGCGGGGACTCCAGGTTCTGGTACTTGGTGCAAGGGCCACCCAGGAGGCGCAGGGGCTGCCGGGGTTGCAAACGTGGACGCCGGGGTCTCGTATATTGTCTGGGGCCGCCCAGGTGTCACAGGGGCCATCCAGGTGTCGCAGAGTCTACTGGGGTTGCGCGTGGTGACGCCAGGGTCTGGCACCTAGCACAGGGGCCCCCTAGGTGGCTCAAGGACTCTCGGGGTTGCATGCGGTATGCTGGGGTGTTGTACATGGTGCAGTGGTCGCCCAGGTGGCACAGGAACTGCCGGGGCTGTGAGCGAGGACGCCTGGGTCAGGTTCCTGGCGCAGAAGTCCCCCAGGTGGGGCAAGGACTTCCGGGATTGCACGCGGGGATGCCAGGGTCTGGAATCTAGCGCAGGGGCACCCCAGGTGTGGCAGGGCCTGCCGTGGTGGCTCGCGGTTACGCCGGGGTCTGGAAACTAGCACAGGAGCCCCCCAGTTCGCTCAAGGACTTTCGGGGTTGCACACGGGGACGCCGGGGTCTGGTATCTGGCTCACGGACCGCCCAGGTGTCTCATAGCATGCCCGGGTTGCGCAAGGGGACGCCGGGTTTGTTACCTGGCGCAGGGGTCGTCCAAGCAGCGCAGGTGCTGCCTGGGTTGCACGCAGTAAATCCGGGGTCTTGTACCTCGCGCAAGGTCCGCCCAGGGGACGCATAGCCTGCCGAGGTTACGTGCAGGAACGCCGGGGTCAGGAACCTGGGGCAGAGGTCGCCCAGGTGGCACAGGAACTGCCATTATTGTGCGTGAGAACGCCGGAATCTGGTACCTAGCACAGGGGACCCCAGGTGGAGTAAGGAATTCCGCGGTTGCACACAAGGACGCCGGGGACTGGTACCTGGCGCAGGGGCCGCCCAGGTGGTGCAGTGAATACCGGGGAGGCGTGCTTGGACGGCGGGGTCTGGTACCCGTGAAGGGGCAGCCCAGTTTGCAGGGGATGCCGGGTTGCACGCTGAGACACCCGGGTCTGGTACCTGGCGCAGGGGTCGCCCAAGGAGTGCAGGGGCTGCCGGTGTTTCGCGCGGTAACACTGGAGTCTTGTACCTGGTGCAGGGGCCGCCCAGGGGACGCAGGGGACGCCCAGGTGGCACAGGGACTGCCGGGTTTACGCGCAGGGATGCCTGGGTCTGGTACCTGGCCAGGGTCTGCCAAGGTGGCACAGGGGGACACCGGGGTCTGATCCCTAGAGCAGAGGCCACCCAGGTGGTGCAGGAATGCCGGGGTAGCACGCGGGGATGCCGGGATCTGGTACTGGCACAGGGGCAGCCCAGGTGGCACAGCACCTGCCGGGGTGTTTCGCGGTGACGCCGGTGTCTGGTACCTAGCAAAGGGGCCCCCCAGGTGACTCAAGGACTTTCTAGGTTGCACGCGAGGACGCTGGGGTCAGGTATCTGGCGCAGGGCTGCCCAGGTGTCGCAGGGCCTGTGGGGTTGCGCACGGGAATGCCGGGTTCTAGCACTTATAGTAGGGGCCACCCAGGAGGCTCATGGGCTGCCGAGGTTTCGAACGTGGATGCCGAGATCTCGTACATGGTGCAGAGGCCACCCAGGTGTCGCAGGGGCCGCCCACGTGTCGCAGAGGCTGCCGGGGTTGCGCGCGATGACGCCGGGGTCTGGTACCTAACACAGGGCCCCCCCAGGTGGCTCAAGGACTTTCTGGGTTGCACGCGGGGACGCTGGGGTGTGGTACATGGTGCAGGGGACGCCCAGGTGGCGCAGGGTCTGCCGAGGTTGCATGCGGGGAAGCTGGTGTCAGGTCCCTGGCACAAGTGTTGCCTAGGTGGCGCAGGAACTGCCAGAGTTGCGCGTAAAAACGCCGAGGTCAGGTACCTGGCGCAGGTGTCCCCCAGGTGGTGTAAGGACTTCCGCGGTTGCACAGGGGGACGCCGGGTATGGATACTTAGTGCAGTGACCCTCCAGGTGTTGCAGGGCCTTCCGGCATGGCTCGTGGTGAAGCCAGATTCTGGTACCTAGCACAGGGGCCCCCCAGGTGGCTCAAGGATTTTCGGAGTTGCACGCGGGAACCCAAGGTCTGGTATCTGACGTAGGGACCACCCAGGTGTCGCATAGCCTGATGGGGTTGCGCACGGGATGACGCCGGGGTCTGGTACCTAGTGCAGGAGACCCCAGTCTGCACAAGGACTTCCGGAGTTGCGCACGAGGACGCCGTGGTCTGGGACCTGGCGCAGGGACAGCCCAGGTGGCGCAGTGACTACCGGGAAGGCATGCTGGGATGGCAGGGTCTTATACCTGCAAAAGGGCAGCCCAGTTGGCAGGGGTTACAGGGGTTGCACGCGGGGACGCTGGGGTCTGGTACCTGGCGCAGCGGTCGCCCAAGGAGCACTGGGGCTGCCGGAGTTTCAGGCAGTAACACCGGGGTCTTGTACCTGGCTCAGGGGCTGCCCAGGGGACACAGGGGACGCTCCGGTGGCGCAGGGGTGCCGGAGTTGCGCACTTGGACGCCGAGGTCTCATACCGGGTGCTGAGGCCGCCCAGGTGTCTCAGGGGCTTCTGGTGTGGCGTGCGTGGACGCCGGGGTCTGGTACATGGTGCAGGAGCAACCCAGGTGGCACAGGGGCTGCCCATGTGATGCAGAGGCCGCCCAGGTGGCACAGGGAATTCTGGGGTGGCCCGCAGGGACGCCGGGGTCTGGCACTTGGCGCAGGGGCCGCCCAGGAGGCGAACAGGCTGCAGAGGTTGCGAACGTGGATGCCGGGGTCTCGTACATGGCGCAGAGGCCGCCCAGGTGTCGCATGGGCCGCCCAGGTGTCGCAGAGCCTGCCGGGGTTGCGCACGGGGACGCCGGGTCTGGTAACTGGAGCAGTGGTCGCCCAAGGAGAGCAGGGGCTGCTGGGGTTGTGCGTGGTAACACCGGGGTCTTGTACCTGGCGCAGGGGACAAACAGGGGATGCAGGGGATGCCCAAGTGTCACAGGGGCTGCCGGGTTTGCGCGCGGGAATGCTGGAGTCTGGTACCTCGTGCACGGGCGGCCCAGGTGACGGAGGTGCAGCCCAGCTGGCGCAGGGGGGCCGGGGTTGCACACTTGGACGCCGTGGTCTCGTACTGGTTGCAGAGGCCGCCCATGTGGCTCAGGGTCTCTGGAGTGGCGCACGTGGACGCCGAGGTCTGGTACATGGTGCAGGAGCAGCCCAGGTGGTGCTAGGGCTGAGCATGTGATGCAGAGGCCGCCCAGGTGGCACAGGGACTTTTGGGATGGCCCACGGGGACGCCGGGGTCTGGTACTTGGCGCAGGGGCTTCCCGGAGGCGCAGGGGCTGCCAGGGTTGCGCACGTTAACGCCGGGATGTCGTACATGGCACAGGGGCCGCACAGGTGTCGCAGGTTCCGCCCAGGTGTCGCAGAGGCTGCCGGGGTTGCGCTCGGTGTCGCCGGGGTCTGGTACCTAGCAAAGGGGACACACATGTAGCTCTAGGACTTTTCCGGTAGCACGCGGGGACACTGGGGTGTGGTATGTGGTGCAGGGGCCACCCAGGTGACACAGGGCCTGCAGGGGTTGCTTGCGGGGACGCCAGGGTCAGGTAACTAGCGCAGGATACCCCAGGTTTTGCAGTGACAGCCTGGGTTGCGCGGGAGGACTCCGGAGTCTGGTCCCTGGCGCAGGCGTCGCCCAAGGAGCGCACGGGCTGCCGGGGTTGCACTCGGTAACACCGGGGTCGTGTACCTGTCGCAGGGGCCACCCAGAGGACGCAGGGGATGCCCAGGTGTCACAAGGGCTGCCGGGTTTGCGCGAGATGATGACGGGGTCTGGTACCTGGCGCAGGGGCCGCCCAGGTGTCGCAGTAACAGCCGGAGTTGCACGCGGTGACGCCGTGGTCTGATACCTGGCCCAGGGGCCGCCCAGGTGGTGCCGGGGCCACCAATGTGATGCAGGGGCCGCCAAGGTGGTGCAGGGGCTGCTGCGGTTGCTTGCAGGCATGCAAGGGTCTGGTCTTTGGCACTGGGGGCGCCCAGTTGGCGAGGGGCTGCTGGGGTTGCATACGTGGACACCGGGGTCTGGCACCTGGCGCAGGGGTCCCCCAGGTGGCGCAAGGACTTCGAGGTTGTACGGGGGGACGCCAGGGACGGGTCCTTAGCGCAGGGGCCCCCCAGGTGTCGCAGGGACTTCCGTGGTGGCGAGCGGTGACGCCGCGGTCTGGTATCTACCACAGGATTCCCCCACGGGGTTCAAGGACTTTCGGGGTTGCACGCGGGATCGCTGGAATCTGGTATCTGACGCATGGGTCGCCCAGGTGTCACATAGCCTGCCGTGGTTGTGTGCGGGGACGCCGGGGTCAGGTCCCTGGCACAGGGTTTGCCGAGGTGGAGAAGGAAATGCCATTGTTGTGCCGGAGGACGCCGGGGTCTGGTACCTGGCACAGGGATCGCCCAGGTGGCGCAGAGACCGCCGGGGTGGCACGCGGGGTAGGCGGGGTCTGGTACATGGCACAGGGGTTGTCCAGATGGCGCTGGAATTGCCGTGGGTTGAGATTGAGGATGCTGGGGTCTGGTACCTGGTCCAGGGGCCGCCATAGAGGTGCAGGGGCATCAGGGATTGCGCGCGTGGACGCCAGTGTCTCGTATATGGTGCAGGGCTGCCAAGGTGTCACAGGGCCTTCCAGGGTGGCTCTCGGTGACGCCGGGGTCTGTTATCTGGCGCAGGGGCTATCCAGGTGACGCAGGGGCCACCCAGGTGTCGCAAAGGCTACCGGGGTTGCGCGAGGGGACGCCGGGGTCTGGTACCTGGCCAGGGGTCGCCCAAGGAGCGCAGGGGCTGCCGGGGTTGTGCGCGGTAACACCGGGGTCTTGTATCTGGAGAAGGGGCCACATAGGTGGTGCAGGAATTGCTATTGTTGTGCGGGAGGATGCTGGGGTCTGGTACCTGGCACAGGGGTCGCTCAGGTGGCGCATTGACAGCCGGGGTGGTGCGCGAAGACGGCGGGGTCTGGTACCTGGCAAAGGGTCAGCCCAGTTGGAAGGGGCTGCCTGGGTTACGCGTGGGGTCGCCAGGGTCTGGTACCTGGTGCAGGCTTTGCCCAAGGAGCATAGGGGCTGCAAGGGTTGTGCGCGGTAACACCGGGGTCTTGTACCTGGTGCAGGGACCGCCCAGGGGATGCAGAGGACACCCAGGTGGCACAGAGGCTGCCGGGTTTGCGCGCGATGCCAGGGTCTGGTATCTGGTGCAGGGGTCCCCCAGGAGACGCAAGGACTTCTGGGGTTGCACGCAGGGACGCCGGGGTCTGGTACGTTGCGAAGGGGCCGCCCAGGTGTCGCAGGGGCCAACCGGGTGTCGAAGAGTCTGCCGGGGTTGCACGCGGTGAAGCCGGGGTCTGGTACCTAGCACAGGGGCCCCCCAGGTGGCTCAAGGACTTTCGGGGTTGCACGTGGGGACGCTGGGGTCAGGTACCTAGCGCAGGTACGCCCAGGTGGCGCAGTGACTTCTGGGCTTTCGCGCGGGGACGGCGGGATCTGGTACCTGGCGAAGGGGCAGCCGAGATGGCAGGGGCTGCCAGGGTTGCACGCGGGGACCCCGGGTATTGAACCTGGCACAGGGGTCGCCCAAGGAGCGCAGGGGCTGTCGGGTTCATTCGTGGGGATTCCGGGGTCTGGTACCTGGCGCATGGTCCGCCCATGTGACGCAGGTGCAGCCCAGGGTGCTCAGGGGTGCCGAGGTTGCGCACTTGGACACCGGGTTCTCCTACCGGGTGCAGAGGCCGCCCAGGTGGTCAGGGCCTCTGGAGAGGCGCACGTGGACGCCGTAGTCTGGTATAAGGTGCAGGAGCCGCCCAGGTAGCGCAGGGGCCGCACATGTTATACAGAGGCCGCCCAAGTGGCACAGGGACTTCTGGAAGGCGCGCGCAGACGCCGGGGTCAGGAAAATTGTGCAAGACCTGCCCAGGTGGCGCAGGGGCCACCCATGTGATGCAGAGGACGCCCAGGTGGCACATGGACTTCTGGGATAGCGCGCGGAGACACCGGGGTCTGGTACCTGGCGCAGGGGCCGCCCAGGAGGCGCAGGGGCTGCCGGGGTTGCGCACGTGGTTGCCGGGGTCTCGTACATGGCGCAGGGGCTGCCCAGGTGTTGCAGGGGCCTCTTAGTTGTCGCAGAAGCTGCCGGGGTTGCACGCGGTGACGCCGGGGTCTGGTACCTAGCACAGGGGCCACGCATGTGGCTCAAGGACTTTCGGGATTGCACGCGGGGATGCTGGGGTAGGGTATGGTGCAGGGGCTGCCCAGGTTGTGCAGGGGCTGCCGGAGTTGCGCGCGGTGACGCCGGGGTCAGGTACCTGGCGCAAGGGAAATCAGGTGGTGCAGTGACAGCTGGGGTCTGCCCAGGTGTCGCATAGCCTGCCAGGGTTGCGCACGGGGATGCCGGGTCTGGTAACTGGTGTAGGGGTCGCCCAAGGAGAGTAGGGGCTACTAGGGTTGCGCGTGGTAACACCGGTGTCTTGTACCTGGCGCAGGGGACATCCAGAGGACGCAGGGGATGCCCAAGTGTCAAGGGGCTGCCGGGTTTGCGCGCGGGGATGACGGAGTCTGGTACCTGGCGCACGGGTGGCCCAGGTGATGGAGGTGCAGCCCAGGTGGCGCAGGGGGGCCGGGGTTGTGCACTTGGATGCCGGGGTCTCGTACCGGGTGCAGAGGCCGCCCCTGTGGCTCAGGGCCTCTGGAGTGGCACATGTGGACGCCGAGGTCTGGTACATTGTGCAGGAGCAGCCCAGGTGGCGCTGGGGCCGAGCATGTGATGCAGAGGCTGCCCTGCTGGCACAGGGACTTTTGGGATGGCGCGCGGGGACGCTGGGGTCTGGTACTTAGCGCAGGCGCCGTCGAGGAGGCGCAGGGGATGCCGGGGTTGCGCACATGAACGCCAGGATCTCATACATGGCACAGGGGCTGCACAGGTGTCGCACTTTCCGCCCAGGTGTCGCAGAGGCTGCCAGGGTTGCGCCCGGTGACGCCGGGTCTGGTACCTAGCAAAGGGGACACACATGTAGCTCTAGGACTTTTGTGGTAGCACGCGGGGACACTGGGGTATGGTATGTGGTGCAGGGGCCGCCCAGGTGGCGCAGGGCCTGCAGGGGTTGCTTGCGGGGATGCCGGGGTCAGGTAACCGGCGCAGGTACCCCAGGTTGTGCAGTGACAGCCAGGGTTGCGCAGGAGGACGCCGGGGTCTGGTCCCTGGCGCAGGCGTCGCCCAAGGAGCGCACGGGCTGCCGGGGTTGCACACGGTAACACCGGGGTCTTGAACCTGGGGAGCCCCTGTGCTAGGTACCAGACCCCGGCGTCCCAGCGTGCAACCCTGGAAGTCCTTGCGCCACCTGGGGCACCCTTGCGCCAGGTACCAGACCCCGGCGTCCTCGCGTGCAACCCCAGCAGATCCTGTGCCACCTGGGCGACCCTTGCACCATGTACCACACCCCAGCATCCCTGCGTGCAACCCCGAAAGACCTTTAGCTACCTGGGGGTCCCCTGTGCTAGGTACCAGACCCCGGCATCCTACGTTCAACCCCAGGAACCTCTGAGACGCCTGGGCGCCCCGTGAGATATCTGGGCGGCCCCTGACAATATACGAGACCCCGTCTCCCAAGTGCGCAACTCCGGCACCCATGTGCCAACTGGGCTCCAACTGCGCCACCTCGGGGGCCCCTGCGCCATATAATAGACCTGGGCATCCTCGCGCGCAACCCCGGCAGTCCCTGCGCCACCTGGGCAGCCTCTGCTCTAGGGGTCAGACCCCGGTGTCCAATGTGCCACCCCAGCAGTCCCTGCACCACCTTGGTGGCCCCTGCGTCCCCTGGGCGGCCCCTGCGCAAGGTACAAGACCCAGGTTTTACCGTGCGCAATGCCAGCAGCCCCTGCACTCCTTGGGCGACCCCGGAGTCCCCGTACGCAACACCAGCCGCCTCTGAGACACCTGGGTGGCCCCTGCATCAGCTAGGTGGCCCCTGCACTAGGTAGCACATGCCGGTGTTACCACACGCCAACCCGGCTGTCCCTGTGACACCTGGGCGACCCCTGCGCCAGGTACCTGACCCCGGATTCCAAGTACGCAACCCCGGAAGTACTTGCTCAACCTTGGGGCCCCTGCGCTAGGTACCAGACCCCTGCGTCCTCGCGCACAACCATGGCAGTTCCTGCGCCACCTGGGAGACCCTTGCTCCAGGTATCTGACCCCGGTGTTCCTGCGCGCAACCGCAACCTTCCCTGCAACACCTTGGCAGCCCCTGCGCCAGATACCAGACCACGGCATCCTTGCGTGCAACCCTAGTAGTCCCTGCGCCACCTGGGCGGCCTCGGCGCTAGGGGTCAGACCCCGGTTTTCCCGCGTGCCACCCCCACGTGCCACCCTGCGATACCTGGGCTGCAACTGCGTCACCTGGGTGGCCCCTGCACCAAGTACCAGACGCAGGCGTTACCGCACGAAACCCTGGCAGTCCCTGCGCTCTCTGGGCGATGCCAGCTCCAGGTTCCAGACGCCGGCGTCCAGGTACGCAACCCCGGCAGTCACTGCGACACATGGGCTGCCCCTGCGCCATGTACGAGATCCTGGCGTTCACGTGCGCAACCCAGCAGCCCCTGCGCCTCCTGGGCAGCCCTGTGCCAAGTACCAGACCCGGCGTTTCTGTGCGCCACCCAAGAAGTCCCTGTGCCACCTGGGCGACTTCTGCATTACATGGGCAGCCCCTGCCCCACCTGGGCGGCTCCTGCACCATGTACCCAACCCCGGCGTCCACGCGCACCACCCCAGCAGCCCCTGAGCCATCTGGGCGGCCGCAGCACCCAGTATGAGACCCCGGCGTCCAATTGCGCAACACTGGCCAGCCTGCGCCACCTGGGCTGCCCCTAGGCCAGGTACCAAATCCCGGCATCCCCGCGCGCAAACCCGGCGGCCCCGGTGCCACTTGGGCGTCCTCTGCGTCCCCTAGGTGGCCCCTGAGCCAGGTACAAACCCCGGTGTTACCGCGCGCAACCCAGGCCGACCCTGCGCTCTTTGGACGATGCCTGCGCCAGGGACCAGACCCATGCATCCCCGCATGTAACCCCGGTGGCCTCTGCGACACCCGGACGGCCCCTGCGTCACCTGGGCAGCCCCTGCGCTCGGTACCAGACCCCGGCGTCACCGCGAGCCACCCTGGAAGGCCTTGCGACACCTTGGCGGCCCTTGCACCAGGTTCCAGACCCTGGCGTCCCCGCGAGCCACCCCAGAAATCTCTGTGCCACCTGGGCGGCCTCTGCATCACATGGGCAGCCCCTGTGACACCTGGGCGGCCCCTGCACCATATATCAGACCCTGGCATCCCTGCGCAAAACCCTGGCAACCCCTGTGCTACCTGGGCGACCCCAGCATAATAGGGCGGCTCCTGCACCACCTGGGCGGCCCCTGCGCCAAGTATCAGACCCCGGTGTCACCGCGTGCAACCCCGGAAATTACTGAGCCACCTGGGCGGGCCCTGCGCCAGGTACCAGACCCCGGCATCCTGGCGTGCAACCCCGAATATCTTTGAGCAACCTGGGGAGCCCCTGTGCTAGGTACCAGACCCTGGCATCACCGCGAGCCACCCCGGCAGGACCTGTGCCACCTGGTGGGCCCCTGCGTTAGGTACCAGACCCCGCCGTCCCCACGTGCAACCAAGGAAGTCCTTGTGCCACCTGGGGGACCCCAGCGCCAGGTAACTGACCCCGGCGTCCTCGCACGCTATCCCGGCAGTTCCTGCGCCACCTGGGCGACCCCTGCACCATGTACCACACCCCAGCGACCCCGCGTACAACCCCGAAATTCCTTGAGCCACCTCAGGGGCCCCTGTACTAGGTACCAGAACCTGGCGTCACCGCAAGCAATCCTGGCCGCCTCTGCGACACCTGGGCGGCCACTGATACACCTGGGCGGCCCCTACACACTGTATGGGACCCCGGTGTCCAGGTGCGCAACCCCGTCAGCCCCTGCGCCTCCTGGGCGGCCCCTTTGCCAAGTACCAGACCCCGGCGCCCCCGCACGTAACCCAAACAGCCCCTGAGCCACCTGGGCAGCCTCTACACCCGGTAAGAGACCCTGGCGTACAATTGGCAAGCTCAGCACCCCTGCGTCACCTGGACTGCACCTGCGTGACCTGTGCAGCCCCTGTGCCAAGTACCAGACCCCGGCGTCCTCACGCGCAACTCCGGAAGTCCTTGCGCCACCTGGGGTCCCCTGCACTAGGTACCAGACCCCAGCGTCCTCGCGCACAACAATGGCAGTTCCTGCGCCACCTGGGTGCCCCTGCACCAGGTACTTGACCCCAGCATCCCCGAGCACAAACCCGGCAGGCTAGGTGACACCTGGGTGGCCCCTTCGCCAGATACCAGACCCCGGAGTCCCCGCATGCAGCCCCGAAAGTCCTTGAGCACCCTGGGGGGACCCTGTGCAAGATACCAGACCCCGGCGTCACCGCGAAACACCCCGGAAGTCCTTACACCACCTGGGGGAACCCTGAGCCTGGTACCTGACCCCGGCGCCCTCACGCGGAACCCCAGCAGTTCCTTTGCCACCAGGGCCACCCCTGTGCCAGGGACCTGACCCAAGCGTCCCCGCGCGCAACACCGGCAGCCCCTGCGCCACCTGGGCGGCCCCTGCACCATATGCAACACTACAGCATCCACACGTGCAATCCTGAAAGTCCTTGAGCCACCTGGGGGGCCCCTGTTCTAGGTACCAGACCCCGGCGTCATCGCGAGCCACCCCGGCAGGTCCTGTGCCACCTGTGCGGCACCTGTGCTAGGGGTCAGAACCGGGTGTCCCCGCATGCCAACCCAGCAGACCCTTTGCCACCTTGACGGACCCTGAATCCCCTGGGCGGCCCCTGCACCAGTGACAAGACTCCGGTGTTACCGCGCACAACCCTGGCAGCCCCTGCACTCCATGGGCCACCCTTATGCCAGGTACCAGAACCCAGCGTCCTCGTGCGCAACCCCGGTAGCCTCTGCGACACCTGGGCGGCCCCAGCATCACCTGGACGGCCCCCGCGCCAGGTACCAGGCCCCGGCGTCACCGCAAGCCACGCTGGAAGGCCCTGTGACACCTTGGCGGCCCTGCACCATGTACGAGACCCCAGCGTCCACCTGTGCAACCCCTGATGCCCCTGCGCGTCCTGCGAGGCCACTGCACCCCTGAAAGTCCTTGAGCCACCTGGGGGGCTCCTGTGCTAGGTACCAGACCCCGGCTTCACCGCGAGCCACCCCTGCAAGTCCTGTGCCACCTGGGTGGCCCCTGCGCCAGGTACCAGACACCGGCATCCCCGCGCACTACCCCGGCAGCCCCTGTGCCACCTGGGTATACCCTGCATCCCCTGGGCGGCCCCTCCGCCAGGTACAAGACTCCGGTGTTACAGCACAAAACCCTGGCAGCCCCTGTGCTCCTTGCGCCAGGTACCAGACCCCGGCGTCATTGCGCACAATAATGGCAGGTCCTGTGCCACCTGGCGAACCCTGCGCCAGGTACCTGACCCTGGCGTCCCCGCGTGCAGCCTCTGTGCCAGGTACAAGACCCAGTTTTGACCGCCGCAACCCCGGCAGCCCCTGCGCTCCTTGGCCGACGCTGGCGTACCCGCGCGCAACCCCGGCAGCCTCTGAGACACCTGGGCGGTGCCTGTGTCACCTGGGTGGCTCCTGCGCCAGGTACCAGATGCCGGCGTTACCACGCGCCACCCCGCCAGTCCCTGCGCTCCTGGGCGACCCCTGCGCCAGGTACCAGACCCCGGCGTCCACGTAGGCAACCCCGGAAGCATCTCGACACCTGGGCGCCCCCTGCGCCAAGTACCACACCCCAGCGTCCCCGCTCACCACACCAGAAGTCCCTCTGAAACCTGGGCGGCCTCTGCATCACATGGGCGGCCCCTGCACCACCTGGGTGGCTGCTGCACAATGTAACTGAACCCGGCGTCCACGCGCACCACCCCAGCAACCCCTGAGCCACCTTTTTGACCTCTGCACCCGGTACGAGACCCTGGCGTACAAGTGCGCAACCCTATCCCTAACCCTAACCCTAACCATAACCCTAACCCCCTGTGCCACTTGGACTACACCTTCGTCACCTGGGCGGCCCCTGCGCCAGGCACCAGACCCTGGCATCCCAGCGTGCAAACCCGTCATCCCCTGTGCTACCTGGGAGTCCCCTGCGCCAGGTAAAAGACCCCGGTGTTACCGCGCGCAACCCCTGCAGCCCCTGCGATCCTTGGTCGACCTCGGCATCCTCGCGCGCAACCCCGGCAGCCTCAGAGACACCTAGGGCGGCCCCTACATCACCTGGGTGGCCCCTGCGCCAGGTTCTAGACGCCGGCGTTACCATGGGCCACCCTGGCAGTCCCTGCGCTCCTGGGCGACCCCTGCACCAGGAACCAGACCCCGGCATCCACGTATGCTACCCCGGGAGCCCCTCGCCACCTGGGAGCCCCTTGTGTCAAGTACCAGACCCCGGGATGCCTGTGCGCAATCGCAGCAGCCCCTGCACCACCTCGGCGGCCCCTGCTTCACATGAGCGGCCCCTGCACTACCTGGGAAGACCCGGCGCCAGGTATCAGACCCCGGCGTCACCGCGTGCAACCCTGGCAGTTCCTGCGCCACCTGGTGGGCACCTGGGGTGCTGTCACTGCGCCACCTGGGAAGACCCTGCGCCAGATACCTGACCGTGGCGTCCTCGCGCGCAACCCGGAAGTTATTGTGCCACCTGGGGTCCCCTTCACTAGGTAGCAGACCCCGGCGTCCTTACGAACAACAATGGCAGTTCTTGCGCCACCTATGCGGCCCCTGTTCCAGGTACCTGATCCCGGCGTCCCCGCGAGCAACCCCAGCAGGCTATGCGACACCTCGGCGGCCCCTGCGCCAGAATCCAGACCCCGGCGTCCCCGCGAGCAATCCCAGCAGGCTATGGAACACCTCGGCGACCCCTGCGCCAAGTACCAGACCCCAGCGTCACCGCGCGCCATTCCAGAAGTCCCTGTGCCACCTGGGCGGCTCTACATCACATGGGCAGCCCCTGCTCCACCTTGAGGCTCCTGAACCATGTAACAGACCCCGGCGTCCACACGCGCCACTCCAGAATCCCTGAGCAACCTGGGTGGCCTCTGCACCCAGTACGAGACCCCGGCGTCCAAGTGCGCAACCCCGGCCCCCCTGCGCCCCCTGGGCTGCACCTGAGTCACTTGGGCAACCCGTGCGCCAGGTACCAGACCCCGGTGTCTCCATGCGTCACCCCGGCAGCCCCTGCGCCACCCGGGCGGACCCTGCACCATGTTCCAGAACCTGGCGTCCACGCGCGCCACCCCGGCAGCCCCTGCACCACCTGGGCGGCCCCTGCACACGGTATGATACCCCGGCGTCCAAGTGCGTAACACCGGCACCCATGTGCCACCTAGGCTGCACCTGCGTCACCTGGGCGGCCCCTGCGCCAGGTACCACACGCCGGCGTTACCGTGCGCAACAACGGCAGCCCCTGCGCTCCTTGCACGACGCCTGCGCCACGTACCAAACCCCGGCTTCCCCGCGCGCAACCCGGGCAGCCCCTGCCAACTGGGCTGCCCCTTCGCCATGTACCAGACCCCGCCGTCCCCGCGCGCCACCCCGGCTGTCACCCTGCGCCAGGTACCTGACCCTGGCGTCCTCGTGCGCAACACAGAACTTATTGCGCCACCTGGGGTCCCCTGCGCTAGGTAGCAGACCCCGGCGTCCTTACGAACAACAATGGCAGTTCCTGCACCACCTGCGCGACCCCTGCACCACGTACCTGATCCCGGCGTCCCCTCGAGCAACCCCGGTAGGCTATGAGACACCTCGGCAGCCCCTGCGCCAGAATCCAGACCCCGGCGTCCCCGCATTCAACCCCGAAAGTCCTTGAGCCACCTGGGGGACCCCGTGCTATGTACCAGACCCCGGCGTCACCGCGAGCCAAAGCAGCAGGACCTGCGACACCTGGGTGGCACCTGCGCTAGGTACCAGACCCCGGCGTCCTCGCATCCTTGCGCCACCTGGGAGACCACTGCGCCAGGTACCTGACCCCGGCGTCCTCTCCCGCAAGCCCGGCAGTTCCTTCGCCAACTGGGCGACCCCTGCGGCAGGGACCTGACCCTGGCGTCCCCGTGCGCAACCCCGGAAGCCTCTGCGCCACCTGGGCGGCCCCTGCAATATATACCACACCCCAGCGTTCCCGCATGCAACCCCGGAAGTCTTTGCGCCAGCTGGGGTCCCCTGCGCTAGGTACCAGACCCCGGCGTCACCGCGAGCCACCCCGGCAGGCCCTGCGACACCTAGGGAGGCCCTGCACTAAGTACCCGTCCCCGGCGTCCCCCCGTGCAACCCCGGATGTCATTGCGTCACCTTGGGGACCCCTGCGCCAGGTATCTGACCACGGCGTCCTTGCGCGCAACCCTGGCAGTTCCTGCGCCACCTAGGCGACCCCTGCACCAGGGACCTGACACCGGCTTCCCCGCGCGCAACCCCTCCAGCCTCTGCGCCACCTGGGCGGCCCCTGCACCATGTACCACACACCAGCATCCCCGCGTGCAATCTTGAAAGTCTTTGAGCCACCTGGGGGGCCCCTGTGCTAGGTACCAGACCCCGGCGTCACCGCGCGCCACCCCAGCAGCCTCTACGACACCTGGGCGGCCTCTGCACCATGTACGAGACCCCGGCATTCACGTTCGCAACCTGGGCAGCCCATGCGCCTCCTGGGCGGCCCCTGCGCCAAGTGCCTAACCCCGGAGACCCGCGTGCCACCCCAGAATTTTTTGTACCACCTGGGCGGCCTCTGCATCACATGGACGGCCCCAGCGCCACCTGGGCGGCTCCTGCACCATGTACCAGACGCCAGCGTGCACGCACACCACACCAGCAGCCCCTGAGACACCTGGGCGGCCTCATCATCCGTTACGAGACCCCGGCGTTCAAGTGCGCAACCCCGGCACCCCTGTGCCGCCTGGGCTGCACCTGCGTCACCTGGGTGGCCCTTGAACCAATACCCGTCGCCAGAGTTACCACGCGCCACACCGGCAGTCCATTCCCTCCCTGTGCGACCACTGTGCCAGGTGCCAGACCCCGGCGTTCCCACGCGCAACCCCAGCAGGCTCTGGGACACCTGGGCGCCCCTGCGCCAGATACCAGAGCCCGGCGTCCACGCGTGCATCCCCGAAAGTCCGTGAGTCACCTGTGGGGCAGCTGTGCTAGGTACCATACTCCGGGGTCACCGCAAAACACCCCGGCAGGCCCTGTGCCACCTGGGCTGCCCCTGCGCCAGGACCAGACCCCGTCATCCCCGCGTGCAACCCCGGCAGTCCTTGCTCCACCTGGCGGCCTCTGCTCTAGGGGTCAGAACCCGGTGTCCACTCGTGCCACCCCAGCAGTCTCTGCGCCATCTTGGCAGCCCCTGCGCCAGGTACCAGACCCAGGCATCCCTGCGCGCAAACCCGGCTGCCCCTGTGCCACCTGTGTGTACCTTGCGTCACCTGGGTGGCCCCTGCACCAGGTAC
>PVJS01041413.1:0-17979 GCA_004027185.1 Glis glis
CATAGCATTTTTGAAATGTCAAAATTTAAAATGGATGTCAGATTATATTTTTGCCAGGAGATAGGTCCATGGGAACAACATGAGGTGTCCTTGTAAGTACTAGAACTGTTCAGTTTTTTTGATCTTGGTGGCAGATACATTGTATAGAACTGAACACACACACACACACACACACACACACACACACACACACATCCTTCTAAAACCAGAGCGGATTGGTGGATTGAACAATGTCAATATTCTGGTTGTAATATTGCACTATAATTATACGGTATATTTTGCAAAATATTATCATTGTGGGAAATTGGACAAATACTATCTGGGGTCTCTTTGTATTATCTCTTAAAACTGATGTGTATAAAATTTCAATTACAAGTGAAATGAAACTGGGGGTGTATCTTAATTAGTGTAGACCATTTGCCTAGCATGCACAAGGCCCTGGATTAAATTCCCAGCACTGCAAAAAAATAAAAATAAATAAACAAGTAAATAGTGAGGGAGGCTGAGACAGGAGGATCGCAGGGTTGGAGCCAGCCTTAGCAACTTAGTGAGGCCCTTCACAACTTAGAGAGTCCCTGTTTCAAGATAAAAGATAAAATAGGGCTGGGGGTGTAGCTCAGAGGTAGATGCCCCTGGGTTCAATCCCCAGTACCATACACAAAAAAGTTAAATAAATAAATAAATAAATAAATAAATGGAAAGCACAGAAGTTATCAACCAAGAAGAAAATTAATTAAAAGGTATAAACTTTATATTCAAATGTCAAAGATGTGCTCTTCAAATTTCTTGTCTTTTTTCACATTTTCAGAAATCTGAGCCCCAAAGAGTTGCTATAACATCGCCCCTACCCCACCATGAATGGCTCCCATGAATGACTCCAAGCTATCTCTATTTAGCTGTATCTGGGGCCATGAATACCTGATAAGTCACAGTAAATCCACGCTGGTTCAGCAACAGTTTGCAGGTCTCACTCTGGAATTGCTAAACTTATCCATTGATAAGACTAGAGCCCTGATTCAATTATTTCATCTGAACATTTTTTGCATTGCCAACCAATACACGGGCATTTCTAGGGGACATTCTATATTCAATCCATAACAGAGTCCATGCAATTAGGAGATATAGTAGGGGAATTTGTCTGCTCCAAGCCAGCTGTCTCTGAACTTTCTTAATCCTCAACAAACCTGATCCTGCTATGGAATCCCAAGCCTCACATTTGAAAGATATTTCCCAGACATGTCCATGATAGCCTGGGTCAAGATGTAAAAGCCTGCCGGCGAGCAGAAATATCAGAAACATCCTAAAGCTATCACATTTTTACTTGATTCAACACTAAAGAATCTCCCAGAGTCCATATTTAGGACACATGGCGTTCCTTCTCATAGCAGCTGCCTTCCACTGCTCCTGAAGAGGCACAGCTGGGCAGTTTTCTTCTCTCATCCCTCTCCTAGGAATGCCACTTATCCCTCCTAGGACCGCGTGTGAAGTCGAGGTTGGCTTTTGACTTTAGCATCTGTGTTTGAGGCAAAGTTGGATTTTCCAGGGTCATGAATGAGATGGGATGTAAGGCCATGAAAATGTTCATACGGCCTCTGCTTTTCCATGATTCTTTCTGGCTAGAAATATGGGATGGAGTGCAGGAGATAATTTGATTTGTGGAACTAGAGTTTACTCATGATCTTAAATTGTCTAGACAACACACATCTGGCTTCTATATTGCTTTCTATATTTCTCTTGGCACCTTCAAGCTCCTGTCATAATTTCCATGATGGTGCTTGGTCCATCTGTAGAGCTTCCATGTACATGGGGGTGACTGATGTTGTAAGATCCACATGCTCCATCCATTCCCCCATGTGGCCATGGGCTCAGGGATGGGCAGACTGTGGTGGCTGGCTGCCCTGATGTCTTGACTGTGGAGGTGCCCAGATGCATCCCAACCTCTTGTCCATGTGTGCGTCCACACCAACATCATCACAACCAGGGACGACAAGGGAAGGGGTATTGTAGAAAGAGAAACAATACTGTGGATCTTAACATGTGTTTGCCAGTTCTACACAGTCGTATCTTCAGGGGATCAGTCCCATGCCCTCCACCCCCATAGATACCAAATCCGTGATGCTCAAGTCCCTCACATAAAATGACACAGTACTAGTTTGTAGCCTACACACATCTGCCTGCATACTTTATTTCATCTCTGGAATACTTGTGATACCTAACACAATGTCTTCATTTTACTTTATTTGCATGGATTCAGTATAATACTCAACATTCAGCAAATTCAATTTTAGCTTTTAGGAATTTTCTGGAATTAAAAAAATAATACAGATCTGCTGTTGGTTAAATTTAGAATTAGCCAAACATCATTATACTCAACTTCAATTCTTGCACTAGGCCCTAACAGTATTTTTTTAATGAGGAAATTGGATTTAGAAAGGTGAAGGGGAACACTCAAGTGGAGTTCAGCATTAGTCTTTTTCTTTTAATGTGTTGCTTTTTCTTCTATCATTGCATGAGGGTTTTTTTTATTTTGTGGTACCGGGGATTGAACGCAGGGGCATTCTACCTCCGCGCTACACCCCTGGCCCTATTTCTTTATACTTTATTTTGAAACCGGGTCTCATGAAGTTGCAGAGGGCCTCACTAGGTAGAGAGAGAGAGGGAGAAAGAAAGAGAGAGAGAGAGCTGAGGCTGGCCGCGAACCCGGATCCTCCGGTCTCTGCCTCCCAAAGTACTGGGATTACAAGCGTGCGCCACCACGCCCAGCTGCATGAGGTTTTAATAGACCAGGGACACCCACCTTTATCTCTGGGTATACTCTGATACAGCACTTGTCTCTTACCTTCTTTCATAGTAGGTTAGGTGTGCAGGTCTTTTGAAGTGTGTGTGGTCAAAAGTATCCCTGTGTGTGTGTGGCACTGGAGATGGAACCCAGGGCCTCACGCATGCTAGGCAAGCATTCTACCACTGAGCTGCATCCCCAGCCCAAATGTACTATTTATTTATTTATTTATTTTATTGTATTTTTTTTTGCGGTACCGGGGATTGAACGCAGGGGTGTTCTACCTCTGAGCTACACCCCCGGCCCTATTTTTTATACTTTCTTTTGAAACCAGGTCTCATGAAGTTGTGGAGGGCCTCACTAAGGAGAGAGAGAGAGAGACAGGGAGAGAGAGTGAGAGAGCTGAGGCTGGCCGCAAACCCGGATCCTCCGGTCTCCGCCTCCCAAAGTACTGGGATTACAAGCGTGCGCCACCACGCCCGCCCCAAATGTACTATTTAAAACATGGTTTCTGCCTTTATTATTAGATGTGGAAATATCGTTGCCCTCCCCCAGTATGTGGCTTTATTTTGTTGTAAATGATAACTAGTCATTTAATTAAAATGATAATGAGGTGTTTAAATGTGTTCTCATTGTCTGATAATAACTGACTTTTCAGGAATCCTGAATACTTTTGTAAGGTGTCAATATTCCCAAATTTTTACCTGTCTGCCTTTCATTAGGGTGGTTTCTTGACGATCAAAGAAGAGAACATTTAACTGACGGTTCAGATCATGCAGTTCTTACAGCCTTCTGTCTTTGGACTCAGAACTAGGTTCTGGGAGAAAATGAATAACCATTCTAATCACTTGCCCTCTTGAATCTCAGATTCTCACCTGTGAAAGGAGAATAATATCAGAAATCAGTGGATAAAATATGTGAAGTTCTGAGAATGGTGCCAGCACATTGCAAAGCCAGTGTAATCATTCTGTTTCTGGGGAAAATACTCCATTACAACCACCCTGTACATTTAATAGGGGGGCTTATAATGTCAAACCATACTCCATTTAGCCATGTGTTGAACACATGGCAGGTAAGACTTTTTCATTTTATTTGGTAAGAAGATGATAGGACGAATGAACTTGGCCAAAACGTGCATTGCGCTGTCTACTGAATGTGCAGATACATGAGCAAAGTCTAGTTTGCATCCGGACCAGATACCAACATTATTTTCTTTTATGTTTTTTTGTAGTTTCATTAAAGTTTTCATAAAAATGATGAAGATGGTTCAAAACTCTGTTTCATTTTTTCATGTCAAAGTGTCTCTGGACCTGAGGCAACACTTTATTTTGTTCCTAGGACTTGAGGCAGCACTCCTTACAGTGTGCAGAACATTCTGGCTAATAAGATCGGCCAGAATTAGCTCCACTTGCAAGGAGCCAACACAGGTCTCATTGTACTTTCCCCTTTTCAGGCTCATGGGACATTCTAGTAGCAACCTATCAATCAGGAAGTGTAGTTTGACTCAGATTCATAGAGCCACTAAGGGACCGATCTGGTTATATATGTCTATTGTGTGGCACACCCAACTATTTCAACGGCTACTATTTTTGATTAAACATAAGTATTTTGTGGAGAGACAAAACAACAGTAATAACAACAATAACAACAACAACAACAAATTGGATTGATTTACAAGGACTTGTGCAGTTCACTTTTCATGTGCTTTTGATCTTTCTCCACCATACCTAATCCCAAATATTTTGCTGTATATTGTATAGGATGTTCTGTTTTAGATATTTACCTTACTAATCCAGTTATGTGTCTTAAACTCAGGCAGTCATTAAGCCTTTTTCTCTTTGGATGATACCTGGGTTCTGCTGGCGGTTGTATTGTAATTGTTCTCATCTTCATTACTTGAACCCTTAAAAGGCAGTCAAAAATGAGCACTGGCTAGATGCAAAACATACCAGTTAACCCACAGGCAAATCAAAGATGGACAGTAGGCGATGATGACACACCTAGGTTGCAGACCTAAGTCTCTTCCTAGGATTGACACAGCAATGGAGGGTCCATTGTTAGCAGCCTCAAGTGATGGCTGCCCACATCAGTGGCTAGTGGGAAAAGCAGCAGCAGAAAATACAGCAGGTGGATAATCTATGCTGTTGGTTTGTCACTAAAATCAGTATTGCTTTCAGCTCTTATTTTTAAGACTTCTATTTGGGTTTTGCACCCCTCTCTCCTAGTCTTTTGTACTAATTCCTGAAAATAAGATTTTCCCATGAGGGGGGCTGTGGAGTCTGGGGGTGTGGGACTTTTGGTGATACTAAATCCTCCAGGCCAACAGGACAGCCAGTACCAACCACCTAACATGGAATGAATTTCAGGGATTGTCCTGCCTAGGTCAAGTATTCTGGACCTCATTCTCAGCCTACATCTGGCCACTTTTGACCACAGCTGGACCCCAGTCCAGTACTGCCCATCTGAGCCCAGTCCAGCCAGAGATATGGTAATTAATTGTTGTTTGAAGTTAACTTTTGGGGTTATTCATGAAGAAGCAGTAGGTATACATAGGGACACACAGGGAGAGTATTCTGGGGCTCAGAAGCATCTTTCTATGAGAACTGGTGTCATAAATGAACATGGGGTGTTGTTTTACAAAGATCCCAGGGAACATGCAAACCAGGTGCTTACAGGATGTGGCAGCTCATTATAGTTAGATATAGAATGATCCCTGAGGAGCTTATAAATTGGTGTTTGGAGTTGATGTAATTGAGTCATGAGGGTTGTAATTCCAGCCTGTAGGGTGGGTGGTGGCCTGTAGGGTGTGGCTGGAGAAGGTGGGTCCCTGGGGGTGCAGCCTTGGGTATTATATATGGTTCCTCCTCCCCTTGCTTGCTCTCTCTTGCTTCCAACCTCCATGATGTTAGAAGCTAAGTCTTGCTCTTTCCCTCTCTCTGTTTCCCACCTCCATGCCCTGAGGTCCATGGTCCCCAGCCTCACATGGACTGAACCCGAAACCATGAGCAAAGAAATCTTCCTTCCTTTAAGTTACCTGGTCAGCTCTTTAGATTATAGCTGTGAGAACACTAACACACAGCACTTTGGTTATGTGAGGTGACCTCACTCACCAAATGCCTCCCTCCTAGGACAGAGAGTCACCAAGGATGCTCTGTGAACATTTGCAATATCAGAACTGGAGTGAGACTTCTCTGTTTTCATTAGTCTAAAAAAGCAAAGAGTAGGAAGCAGATCACAAAAGAATCTGTAATGACAACATTGAAGAAATAAAATCAGGCCACTGCTGAGCTCTGCTAGGTGATACAGGAAACCACTGATGAACTAAAAATGGTTAATATGAACCATGGGAGCCAAGAACCTGCCCTGGATTAGCCATTGTGTGCTCTGCTGAAGTTAAGAAGAAACCTAAAATTCCTCTCCCTTGGGGAACTCTTAGAGTAGCCAAGGAGAAAGGCGTGCCAATAAACACCTGCCTGTGCTCTTTGAGCTGACGCAGCGGGTGTGTGGAGCCAGGGGAAGAGGCTGGGCTGAGGGACAAACCTACTATGAGCGCTATGATGTCAACCCCTTCCATCTCCTTCCTGGTGTCAGCAAAGTGGGACCATCTGAGGGATTTTAGGTCCAGCGGAGGGCGAAATTAGGCAGTTCATAGGCGATCTTTCAGGGTTATGCCCCGGGAACTCTGGATCCATCAGTATTAGCTCCTCCTTTCCTTCTTGTCTTATTAAAGTTTCACTGTCAGTTTCTCAAGGGTAGAGGCTGGTGGCGGGGGTGGGGTGGGATATTCTTTGTCTCACAATGGTGGGAACCATTTCCTTTTTGGTGACTCACCACGAACATCCACAATGGAAGGCTCTAAGGACATCCACAGCTTCAACAAGAACAATTTAATTCTCTTTCACCTGGAATTTACTTCACATTGCATTCTGTTTTCAGGAAACACCTTTTAACTTCCCATAACGAACATTTTGTAAAATGTTGGTCTGATGGTGGTGTGTATGATGAATATATATTTTTTTCTTAAATCAATGAGTAGCCAGTTTCTAGAATGGCCAGTCGAGGGGGGGCACCACTCTGGTGGGGGTTGACACACTTTGGATGCTGTGCAGAAGCTCCAAGTATTAAGGACAGACTCCCCAAATGGCCTTGAGGGAGCATCAGGGCTCCAGACCTGGGGTCTCCTCTGAGACCAGCACAAGATCATTGCTTCTGGATTCAAGGCACCGTTCCCTCGAGTCAGAACCATTCTATCTAGGAACCGAGAAAGTTAGGACTCCAGCGCACCTCTGCAACACGATTTCTATGTAACAATGGCTGCACTCATATTCCAACTGACACCGCAGAAAGAATCTTCCATCAGCACCGCTTTCCACAATGTTCTCAAAATTCTAAGGAGTGATGTAAAACACACCAGCAATAACCAAATAAATTAAATTATAAAAAGAAAAGAAACACGATTATTATTATTTGCAGATGGCATCCTGGTCCTCCTGGAAAGCCATCGAGAAAATGTGAACACGACTGAAACTCATAACTGAATGCAGTAAAATGTGGTTAGTTAGAAATGAATATACAAACATAAATAACTTCCTGAAGGAGAAGTCATGATCGGGTGTAAAATGAGCCAATCAAATAATTCTTCCTGTAATGACAGAAAATAGTAAAATAAGTACTCATAGATTTATTATATATGAAATATATATTAACTAATTGATATATATTATTTATATATTACCTATATAAATTATATATACACATATAAAATGTATTATAATATATATTAAATCTATGCTTACCTACTTTATTATTTTCTGAATGGAAATTGTTTCAGATTTATGAGCTTTGGTAAATCCTTTAGCTTTCTTTTTTAATACATAGGTGGTGAGAAAGGATTTACCAAATCACATAAAAACAGCCCAAACTTAAGCTGGGCGTAGTGGCTCACGCTTGTAATTCCAGTACTTGGGAGGTGGAGACCGGAGGATCCGGGTTCGCGGCCAGCCTCAGCTACTTAGTGAGGCCCTACGCAACTTTGTGAGACTCTGTTTCAAAATAAAGGATAAAAAATAGGGCTGGGGGTGTAGCTTGGAGGTAGAATGCCCCTGGGTTCAATCCCCAGTACCGCAAAAAAAATAAATAAATAAAAAATAAAAATAGCCCAAACTTCTGTGAGAGATGCTGCTCTTGGTCAAGGTCTGAGAAGAGAAGAATGTTCTTCTACATAGGTTGTGCTGAGTGTGATCATGGGTGTGTGACCAGGAAGCTGATGTAGTCACAGGAAATAATTCCAACAGGTGCCTCATCTCTAGGGTCTTGTAAGCTGGGGGTAGAAGGATTTTCTTCCTTCCTTCAGTGTGAGGAGTAAAATAGTGTGGTTCTCACAGGGAAGTCGTATCCAATTTCTGTTAAGAGGATTGCTTTGGTTTAGGTGTGGGATTTGCTGGCAGGACAATACAGAGGTGGCAGAAGCAGGGATACATGTAGACATTAGGAGGCCTATGCAAGAGAGCCTGTCCCAGCAGGGTGGGACCACGTGCTAGCGCAGGAAGAGAGAACTCTCGGAGGAGCAGGTGAACTGTCACTAGTGGCCCTGGGGAGAAGGGATGGTCTGCATGTTTATTTATTTACTTTAGCATTACACCTTATACAAAATAGTAAACCCCTGTATCTGGGAGATTTCAAATTTGAAGAGAAAATACTTGTGAATAGAATCTTGATATGAAGAGGAAATATCTAAGTGTTGCTCTGTTTCAGAAGCTTTGAAATTAACTACATGATTAGACATTTTAAAAATGACGTGTTTACATAACTAAATGTAGTACAAAGATAAAAAAATCCATGTGTGTGCATATATATATATATATATATATATGATAAAAGTATATGATAAAAATCCTTTAAATATGAAGGATACAAACCCACTGTATGTGTATGAGAATCACAGGATGACAGACCACCGTGGCTTCTTGTTACCCATTTTCCCTTCTTCCTTGGTGGAAGAACTCCAATTTCTAGCTGAACACGTAGCCATCTGGGAAAAAGTCTCCATTTCCTGCTCTCTTTGGCAGTTTGACGAGTTCAATGACTCACCTCTGTTCTGTGAGAGGGGATGCCAGGAAGACTACGGGAAAGATCCGTAAAAGAGTGAGCGAGTACACTCATCCTCCTTGTCTACCGCCTTACTCCATTTCTTTCTGCCACTAATATCTGGGAAGGTAGATGTCATGGCTAGAGCTCCAGCAGCCACTCTGGTCCATGAGGGACCCTTGAATGGGAAAGCCAGGTGCTGAGGATGCAGGAAGGTAGGTACCTGAGCCCCTAGAGCCTCCATGTGTGTACTCAACTGCCTTTCCCCAGAATTCTTTCACTTGACAGAGAATTAAGTTTCTATTTTGGCTGAACTGCTCATATTTTAGATTTCTCTGGTATTCACAGAAAAGAAGATTACTGACTGATACAGTGGGTTAGTCTCCTTATGTGATTTTTGCATCCCAACCGCTGAAAAGAAAATCAATGTGGAAAAACAAGCAAAGAGCAAGCCAAAACAATTCAGAGGATTATAAATGGACACAAATGTAAAGGATGTTTAATCCCATTCACAATGAAAAAATTCTGCTTAAAGCTTAAGTTGCTGAGGATTGCTTCGAACCTATGATCCTTCAGTCTCATCCTCCCAAGTACTGGGATTCCAGCTGTGTGTCACCATGCCTGGCTTCCTCTTCTCTTTCTCACCCAAATGTAGTCGAAACCTCTGGCCACTTGCTTCTCCTTGAGCTCCGATGGGCCCTACCTGCCTTGGGCCATTCTAGTCCCTTCTCTGGGAAGTCTTCCTCTACTCCAACTCAGCTCAAATAAAGATCGCCGTACTTGGAAATATTCAGGTTTGGATGCTTATTGGAAGCAGGAGAAAGAGGAGGTTGGCTTTCAGGCTAGTATTAAAGAGACCCCATGGGGAGAAAGCAGGTTGGTGACAATGCTGCGTCCAACTGTGGATGGAGACCTCAGTAAAAAATGCTCACGGGCAATGTGGGTTATGGCTCCTGAGCTCTGGGAAAAGCTGGGACTGAATGTGAGTCAGATGTAAGGTGCACAGAAGGTACAGCCAAGGCTGGCCATGAGCTCATCTGGAGAGAGACTGGAGAATGGACAATAAAATAAAAATTTTATTTTTATTTTTTTGCAGTACCGGGGATTGAACCCAGGGGCATTCTACCTCCGAGTTACACCCCAAGCCCTATTTTTTATTCTTTATTTTGAAACAGGATCTCACGAAGTTGCGGAAGGCCTCACTAAGTAGCTGAGGCTGGCCATGAACCCGGATCCTCCAGTCTCAGCCTCCCAAGTACTGGGATTACAAGCGTGCGCCACCACGCCTGGCATACATTTTACAAAAGGGGAGAGCGGCCTGGCCCTGGGTGTGACTGCTCGCTCCTTACTGTCTCTTCTGGCCGCCTTGTCTTGCTGCAGTCTCCGTCACCACCATGCTGTTAAGGCAGGGCTTGTCAATGAGACAGATTAGATTCAGGTTTGCTGAGCAGCCAATATATGAAACAGACACTCGGGTCCAGGTGAAGATGGAGAATGAGACACCATCGCTGTGTTCCAGCCGCAGACCTGAGGAATGGCTTTCAAGAGGGACCGTCCTCCCCCCCCCCCATCGTCCTTGCATTTGCTATTGAATGGTGATCACAAGCTACTGTGCAGGTGACAGGAGAGTCTGTGGAAACTGAGGACAGTCCCTGAAATGATTCTTCTCTCTCTGACCCCCTTCAAGTATGGCTCAAACTGTTTATGCCGGGATGAGTCCACAGCTTAAATTGGACCAGATTGTTCTCTTTAGGTTTGGGGTTTGTTTTTGTTTTCATTTTTCTGGATTCGCCCCACCCAAAACATTTTTTCCTCCAAATTTGTGGCCGAGTGTTAGCTCTGTCTATGGCCAGGCACTCGCTCCTTGAGTTGCGATCACTCCTTGATACGCTTGTCCTACTCATGTGCAGAGCTCACGGTCACCCAGTGGGTGTGCCTGGGGCACAGTGTGGGGGGAGGCCAGCATTCTGCTTACTATTTGTTGTAGGTTCAGGTTATTAAAATGCTAAATATTGCAAATTATAAGGTTTGTCAAACATGGTAAAGTTGAAGAGAAAATACTGGGATGCTTCTTAAAAGGTCAAAAAGAACATAGTCCTTCAGTAACATGGCCTGAGTGTCTTCTCTCTGCTCCTGAGCGTGTCCTCTCAGGGCCTGAGGCCCAGGACACCACCCCTCCACTCAGGGCCTGGGCATAGCTACAGGGGCAAAGATTGGCACAACAAAAACTGGCTTTTACCCTTTTGGAAACTTGAAAGAAAATAATTACCATGTTTCTCATTTGGTAATTGTATTGTGGCCTCAGATTTCCTCTAGTATTTACTTCTGATAAATAATTATGGTCTCTCCATAAAAAATAAGCTTAGTATCACTGAACTTGCAGCTATGTTGTTGTATAAAAGAGCTACTTCAAAGTGTGGTTGCAAAAGGAACCCTTGGAAAGGTGACTAAGTGTTCTCATGGATACGTGCTCTGCTGCTCTCCAAATATGTATTGAAATTATGCACTAGCACGGTGACTCCAGTTCTGTGAGATATTTGGGGACCTGTGCCAAATACAATGTTCATAGTTCTGCCTGTTGTCCTTCTCTGAGGATCCATGCTGCTTGACAGCCATGCTCTGCCTTCTGTAGTCACCTGACAATGACCTATCATCTCGCTTGCTGGACATTTGCAGAAAACATTCTGGTTTCCTTTGTTTTGTGCATCGGCTCGGGTGGGTTGTTTGTTGGCTCTGTTGTGTTTATTCACCAATTTGTACATTATCTGTTGCCCTTTACTACTGTAAACAGTAAATATAGTTTGGTTAAAAAATAAAGAATCACAGAAAACACACTAAAGGTGTGTGCTGGTTGGTCTAGTGATGTTGAAGGGCTAAAATGTAAGTTTAAGCATCTTCTGAGAGAATTGATAAGTTCATTTGATAAGTGTTGGGGAATTTTTGGCAAATGTTCCAACTATTTCATCGACCCCAGTCCTAGTACCAGATTTATATTGTATGACTGGAAGCATCTGAGCCACAAAGTGTAATGCAGAATAACGGGCTCATAAAGTGAATGTGTAATTGTATTCTGATGTACCTAGCAGACCAAAGTTCACCGTACACTTTCGGATTTTTTAAATGCAGAAAGTAAAATTTACTATCTTCACTCTGATTTGTACCAAAGGAGGAAAACTACCAAATTTTAGGCAGAAAACCAGCCCCGAGTATTTGCTATTTTTTGAGGCCTTGGCAAACTACCTATAAATCAGTTTTATTGTCTGTAAAATGGGGATAATAGTCTTCTGTCAACTTAAATAGGTTCCTGTTTCAATAAAATGAGCTAATGAGCACCAAAGAGGATTGCAATCTGTAATATGTTCTTCCAGGAATTCTTGCATTCTAGGGAAATCAGGACATTATGGGTGATGACATTTTTTGGTATTTGGGGGTAAGATATTTTAGGAGGTATGAATAAAGACAGTTGCCCTCAAATTGCATCGGGAATTGTCTTTCTGCATTGAAATTTTTCTTGAATATCAGTGGATGGAATGAAGGGTGGTGAGGACATCGGTCAATTAGAAGTACACCGCCAAGCAGCCAGGGGCAGGCTGGGGGCTCCTCGGAGCTGCTGAGCAGGGCCCTGCTGGCTGGTGCCAGCTGTCTGTACTCAGCGAGAAGACAAATCTAGAAATGGGAAGTGTTTAGAAACTTCTACAGCAATTTGAAATTGTATCTTCTTTAAAAATTTGCCGAGATCAAATTGGAAATTAAAAAAGAAAACCAAACCCAACCCAAACCAACCAACCTGGGTCTTCATCACAGTTAATTTGGGAAGCGCTAGTATCAGGGCAAGAGAAAAATACACAATATCGATATTAAAACTTGCCAGAAAATATACATGCAGTGGAATGTCTTTTTCAGTATAAAAACAACACATAGTTTTAAATGAATTTGACTAATATATATAAAATAAACATCTATAAAATAAATGTATGTAATAAATATATGCTATATATTTAAAAACCCACCAGAAAATATACATGGAGTGGAATGTCTTTTTCTACATAGAAGCAATATAAATGTCACACACACTCTTTACGTGTATTTAACTAATATACACATACATAGACCCTTCTTGGATATAAATATATTAAGTTGAAATAAGCAGGGAAACCAGCATCGTATAAAGAATGTTCTGATTAAAAAGGGTGTGGGCAATTACAATCCCAAGTAGAGAAATATTAAAATGCCATGAATGAACCTTGTGAGGAGGCAGCTTCTTCAGGAGAAGCCCCACATGCCTTCAGGACTGCTTCCTCCTTCCCATCCAGGCTCCCAGCCTATCAGAACAGCGCTGCCCACCCTCAGGGCGGGACTTCCCCTTCAATCTGCCCACGACTCCCTCTTTTCTTCTGTTTATTTTCCCCTTTCCTTTGCTTTGCTTTCTTTCTTTCCTCCCTCCATCCTTCCTTTCCTTCTTTTTATTCCAATTCACAGTCATCATGACTGTCAAAAGATAGGTTGGTCCCTTAAAATATTTTCAATAAGCAGTTCCACACATATAAAAGATTTAAATAAGTAAACCTCTGCTAGGTGACTAGGACTGTTGACATAAAACATATAAAATATCATAAAATATGATACCCACGCCCCATAAAAGATTCAAACCAAGTTGTTAAAGTGACAAATTATATCTGGTAGGACCGCTGTAGGTCGTTTTAATTTTATTATCTATATTTTTAAAATTTCTAAGACAAAGATATATGATTATACATTTAAAAATGCTGTTTTTAAAAAGCACCCATGCACAAGTGTGCTGTTGTTTTTCTCATTGGTTTTTGCTGGGACACACACAAATATATCTGGGGCACTAAAATAACCACGGTTGTGTCAAACTGAAATTTTGGTGTTTGCAGACACAATGTTAGTTACAGATTCTTAAAAGGAAGACTCTGCCTGTCAAAAACCCACTATCCCAGCCCGGAATACTACCTAAAACGATCCTTGAGGTTTTCTAAAATCAAGTGGTGTTCATAAACTCCCTGCTATAACATCAATGAAAAGGCCATAGAAATAGAGATGCTGGGCAGAAAGTGCAGTCATCTTAGTGTGCTGGGCTAATAATTGCTTCCTAAAGCAAAAAGGAGTGCCATTATTTGAAGGCAGAACAGTGGGGGAGGAACCAGATGGGAAAAGGGCTCTGAATGGTCCAGCTGGCTTTGAGTCCTTGACTCTTATTCATCTCATTGGAATATTTAGAGTAGCATAAACTAAATGAATGCTTTCATCTCACCAAGGATATGAGAATGTTTTCTTATTTCATTGGCACAACTAATTACCTTAATTTGACTCAAAATCGTCATGGAAATTTTGCTTCCTGTTTTTATATTTGAAAGCCATCCATAGGCTATTTTTTTTCCATGAAACACAAATTGAGTTAGAAACTAATTAGTCCCTAGTTATAACTACAATGAAGAAATGAGCTATGGGGTTATGAATTCTGGAAAAGTGAATGGGGTTGTTGGAAACGGCGACTCAATCTAAAGCCGTGGTGGGGTTCCAATCATCATCTCTTACAGTGATCCCTAATTTCAGCTCCTTGGACAGTAGGATGAAGGTATTGAGACCATCTCTTCCGCAAAGAGTCCTTATTAGAAGTTAAAGAAGGTTCTGGCATTCTTTGTGATAATGCACCCACTATGGGACAACTTTAAGTTTTCAGATGTTTTCTTTTTGAGGTCAAGAGTGCAGGGCTATGATGAAGAGGTCTTCTCCTCCACTGGCCACTTTTGGACCAGATGATCTTGAGCACGTCTAGGGATCTCACTTGGCCTAATTTTTCTATTTGGAGAAATTGGAAATTCTCATTCCTGTTCTGTCTACACCACAGTGCAGTATGGAGGACTAAATGAAATAGGAATGTAAAAAGGCTTTGCGAACTTTCTCTGCAATGCAAGTGAGGGATCACAGTAACTTTACAAAGGAAACATTGAGATTTGAAGAGTTACAGCAAAAATCTAACAGCACAAATCTAAAAAATGACAAAAAAACAAACTTGAAAACAGATTTCTTGATTCTGAGTTTAATGCTTTTTCTATCACATAACATTTCCTATGAATCCGTCTCATATATCTGTCTTTCCTCCTGTTTTAGAAGAACAGACCTAACCAGTGAATGTATTCATGAAATTGCATCTACTTCATAGCTGCCTGTGAAAGTTGAGATTTTATAATTTTATAAACTGTGACTATGAGTATGGCTGCAGCATAGAATGTAACTGTAATAGCATTTAAATAAATTTCGCTTCTCTTTGAGTCTAGGCCTATTGAAGTCTATATAAAGTTGTTTCAAAAGACAGCCTCTACATATGGATATACCAACAAAATACACTTTTGTGTGATAGAAAGAATTACTTTGACGAGAAAGGGCATATTCTTTCATGGTTTCAGTGATGCGAGAAAATGTAATGATTATTTTAACATTTCTATTCAATAGATTTAGCAGTTAAAAACACTACATTTTAGCAGTTAAAAATGAGAGGGGTTCCTTTTGAGAGTCACGGGTCTACTTGATGTCTAAGGGCTCTCTACAAACCCAAGAGTCTATGAAGTGTGTGCATGTAGATCTATTTCCAATGCCTTTCTTTTGTTAAATATATGCAAATGTGTATCTTCAGTAGGGCAAGGAAAATCTCTCAGCCTTTTCTGTGTTTCCGTGAGTCCTCTGCAGGTCTCAACAAAGCCACCAGGTAATGGTCGTGTTGATTGATAAATATCACATGAAGACTAGCCAAACCTCCCCGCCCTGCAAACCATGACTCTGACCATGGCGACGAATTACTCAGAAACACACCGCAGGGTTTACCAGTTCTAGGGTTCCCCCCTCCCCCAGGAAAAGAGAGCAGGTGAAATAGTAGGGTGTGAAAGTCCAAGAGGTGACTCAGCATTAAGTCACCTCCCTGACGTAATCCCCTGACTTCTGAGAGTTCCTCCAAATTATTCATGCCTCTTGGCATGCAATCCCAGGAGACACTCCTGCCCTGGCATGCCTTCTTCAGGGCCATTTCAGTGGATGGATGGTAATGACGATCTTAGCTTTTGCTTGTTGGTTTTAGGGGAGCGCTTATGGAATTGTTATGATGTGAAATCTCTCTCTCTAGAGGAATAGATTTTTTTAAAAAAAGGCCTTTCTTTGGGGACTTGACAGTTCTAAAGAAAAAAATTAAATAATTAATGATAATTTGTGATAAGCACCACGTTCATACACACAATGGTATTGGAAAAAGGATTGAATAATAATGCCTGGAGAATATGAGGACATGAAGATAAGATTGGGGTATTTGTAAAAAAGGAGGCAAAACTGGATTTGATTGTTTAGAAATAAGTATATTTTGGTCAGACCTGGGGAATAAAGGGCATTACAGGCATGAGTGAAGAATCAGCATTCCCTAGAAGGTTCCTAGGGAAGCTGAGTGCAGCTTTGGAGTGGGATTACCGGTGGAGGGGTGGCGTGGGCAGATGTCGAAGATCATCATCAAAGATGCCCATCTCCTGGTACCTGTGCTTCCCCTGGAGTGGGCTGACCCAGTGACTTTCTTCAACTAACATCACATGGCAAAGTCATGGGATGCCACTTTTAGGTCATCACAGACAATGGCTGGGGTCTTGGGTCTTGTTAACAGACTCTATTGCCTGTTCAGTTGCTGATTTGATGAAGCTACCAATTTAGAGGGTTCCAGGCCACAAAGAACAGGGCCAAGAGCTATTGGAGATGAATCTCTCAACAAGCTCATGGGCTTGGCAGCAGACCCTTCTCCTGTTGAGCCTACAGGTGACTCCAGCTCAGATCACACCTTTTTTTGCAACCGTCAGGAGGCTGTGGGCAGGTGACCCATCCTTTCCATTATTAGTTGAAGCATGAAAGTATTTCTATCTTCATTTGAGGATATAGAACAAGACAGGGGTTTAGCTGTTGAGCTAGACATAAAAGGAAGAGTGGGAATGGCCTGTACAGGGCTTCTGAGCATCTGCGGGTGGTAGGTGGTGCACTGTGGAACAGAGATGCGTGGGCTGAAGGTGTTTCCTTTGGAAACACTCTCTTGAGGGTGAAAGGAAAGAAAAAAAAACAGCAAGTCCCCAAGGAGTGAAGGAGTGAAGCTGTAGTTGACTCAAGGAAACGGAGTGGTCTGATGAAGTCCACAGAACAGGATGTGAGCGAGGAATACAGGTAGGTCTGGGGGAAGCTAAACAACTGGATGTATTGCTGTGTGCAAATCAGTGTGAAACCCTTTATGTAACTTTAGAGAACTATAAATACTCAACGTCATCCCAGCAAAGGAAAATAGAATGTAAGTGGAACACTAATAGTGATAATGAAGAAAACATTGAAAAATTTTAGATTTTCTCTTAAATCATGAGGCCAGATGATTTCATGGGTAAATTTTATAAAAGAATAAAGTTTATGTGAAAATATGCCTCCATTAAAAAAGCCTGTTTCACAATGATGTTATATTTTATCCTTCATATTATTCTGAATAATTTTTATATTTAGTGTTAATTTCTTTCAAGATTTAAAAACTATTATGACACAGCGACTCTACTTTGAATTTATCCAAGAAATTTCATACAAGGGTATGCAGAATGGGGGAGCATTCTTTGTAATAGTAAAATACTTGGCAAGCATGGTGGCACATGCCTGTAATCTCAGTACTTGGCAGGGTAAGACAAGAGGATCACATGTTTGAGGCTAGCCTCAGCAACTTAGCAAGACCCTCAGTGACTTAGGGAGACTGTTTCAAAATTAAAATAATTAAATAAATAAAAAAGGGCTAGGGGTATAGCTCAGCAGTAGAATGCTCCTGGGTTCAATACCCAGTATCAAATAAGGCAAAATACTTTTAGTAGTAGGAGTTAATTATTCTTTATGAAATCCATGCAAATATTTAAAAGAATGCAATGTGTTGACATGAGCCAATGTGGAAACAACTTGAGGGAATATGATTTAATTTTTTTTTTTTTTTTGCGGTACTGGGGATTGAACCCAGGGGCGTTCTACCTCCGCGCTACACCCCTGGCCTTATTTTTTATACTTTATTTTGAAACCAGGTCTCACGAAGTTGTGGAGGGCCTCAC
>PVJS01041414.1:0-17979 GCA_004027185.1 Glis glis
GTTCTTCCTCATGGGTCACAATCTGTACCTCACCTCTAGGGGCCCCGCTTAGACTTGCTCCTAGTTATAGGCCTAGAGGCAAAAGTGGGTGGGGTGGGTGGGGTGGGTGGGTCCTGAAGGGTATCAGCATTACCTTGCTCTGTTGTCCTAGGCAATGCTGGAGTATTTCCCCCAGGGGAGGGTGGAGAAGCCAATTCTGTAGAGGGTGGGGAATCCTCATCTTCTGGCGGGATTAACCCCTCAGAATGTTCAGATTCAATGTCCCCAGCCTCTTCAGAGTCCTCCCAGATATCCCTGTTCCATTTTTCAGGATCCCATGGTTTTCCTATCAGAGCCCTTTACCTTAACTACAGACACCTTTCTAGGCTGAGAATGCATTTTACATTGTAAGTCAACCAATCTCAGGATGAGGGCCTGTGTTTGATTTTCTGCAATTTCTGTTCTCCAGCTACAGGAGACAAGATTCTCCTTTAATGCGCACTGACTAACGGTTAGATCTGATATGCGGTCCTGGAGCTTATTCTTTTCCCATTCTAATTTCTCCAATGATGCTAGGAGCAACCAGCCATCATCAGTATATCCCTTAGTATTTTGGAGGTGTTCAAAAGTATGATATATAGAGTCACTAAACTCTTTGCCCCTCACAAGAGGAGAGTTAGGGTAATCGAAAGGATCCACCCTTCGTATAGCTTTAAACGGTTCACACCATGGGGTAGCAGCACCTCCCCTACTAACTGAAGGACAGCCTTCACTCACTTTAGGCCTAATCAAATTGGAGAGCCAGCTCCGGAAACCAGAAAACCAACTAAGAAAATACATTCTTGCAATTCTGTTATTCTAGAACCACTGCTGGTACCAAAATCTGTATTGGACAGGGTTCTCTAGATTAAGAGAATACAAAGAATGAGTATATTTGAAAAACGGGATTTATCAGATGGGCTTACAGTTTAAAGCAATGTAGTCCCAGGTTCTGACAGCACGTGGAGAGTCAGAGGAACCAGTAGCTGGTCGAACGGTCTAAGAGCTGGAATCTTAGGATCGGAGCAACCACTAATTCAGTCCCAGTCCAAGACGTGAAGATCAGCAAGCTCTTCGGAGAAACGATGGTGAAGTTTCAGTTCCAAGAGCTGGAGGCCGAGAAGATCAAGAAGCTCTTCAGAGAAAGGCGAAGCCGGCGGCTGACGATCTCGGGCGAGAGCAGATGCGTTTTCCTCGGAAAGAGTCGCACGCACTCTACGTGGCTTCTCCCTCTTTATCTAAGTCCGCACCTATCAGAATCCTGCTGCCTACATTCAGGGCAGGGCTTTCTCTTTAATCTGCTGTTACACACTCAAAATCACATAATCTTGGGTGTGTCCTGATCAGGTCAAGTTGACAACCTAGATTAACTATCACAATTGGGTAATTTATAAATGACAGAAATTTATCGCTTGTAGTTTTGGAAGCTAGGAAGTCACAGATGAAGGTGCCAGCAAATTCATTGTCCAATGATGCCCTACTCTGCTTCATAGGTTGCCTTCTAGCTGTGTCTTCACATGGTCAAAGGAACAAATAAGTTTCCTCAGTCCTCTTTTATAAGGGCACTAATCCCATTCATAAAGCCTTCACCCTCATGTCTAATTACTCTGGAAAGGGCCCACCTCTTAGTGCTATTATATTGCAGATTAGATTTCAAAATAGGAAATGTGGAGGGACACCGTCATTCAGATTATTGCAGACAGCTTGACAATATAGAGTCTTCTTATGCAGAAACATGGAGAATCTCTCCATTTATTTAATTTGATATATGTAAAGAGTTTGTTTTAGGCATTATATTAAACATCAACTAGTACATGAAAATAGCATAAAAAGTCATGTATACATAGAAATAAAAATTAATTATCAAAGATGTGAAGAAAAAAGAGATTAAAGATGTTAATCTTATTTAATAATTAATCAATACATCACATTATACCTTACAAATGTGTACAAATGTTAAGTATCAATGAAAAATAAAATTAAAAACTATGGTAGTCCAGAAACAGTTTTTTTAATGTGATGGAAATATTAACAAAAATGATTTTAAAAAAGAATAAGAAAACTTCTATGAAGTATAATATACTGTTATTTATTTATTATTTATTTATTTATTTTTGCTGTACCGGGGATTGAACCCAGGGGTGTTCTAACTCCGTGCTACACCCCCGGCCCTATTTTTTATACTTTATTTTGAAACCAGGTCTCACGAAGTTGTGGAGGGCCTCACTAAGGAGAGAGAGAGAGAGATAGAGAGAGCTAAGGCTGGCTATGAATCCGGATCCTCCGGTCTCCGCCTCCCAAAGTACTGGGATTATAAGTGTGAGCCACCATGCCCAGCTACTGTTATTTACTAATTAAAGCTATACTAAAGTTATGATTACTTCAGTTATAATGAATATTATTCAATAAGTATATGAAAATTATTATAAACCTGTGATTATTTCTCATTACATATTTTTAATATTTTTTATCTTTGGATATCTTTATGGTCAATTAATTATGGATAGCTTTCAATAGTTTAATTATTCTGCTTTATTATTTTATATAGATATTCCTTTCAAAGTCTTTTTTTGGAAGGCACAGGGATTCAAACCCAGGGTGCTCTTCCACTGAGCTATACCACCAGCTCTTTTGAAATTTTATTTTGAGACAGTGTCTTGCTAAGTTGCCTAGGCTGGCCTAGTACATGTGATCCTCCTGCCTCAGCCTCCCTAGTCATGAGATTATAGACCTGCACCACCACACTCAACTCCTTTCAAATAGTTTAAGATAAAAAGATACATTTAGGTTTGTTGGGGGCCATCTTAGCCCACGCAATGAGGTCACCATTTTGGACCGGCTTAACAATGTTCACAGTACATGCTAAGTTGAAAATGTCCACATGCAGACAAGCTTTCTTGGACCAGATGGGACCGAAAGGTGGACATTGATGACCGCCTATTCTCCCTGAAAAGTTCACCTTGACCTTCCCTAGACTTAACTTGTGCTTGCCACTCCCTGGTCTTAACTTGCTATTTTCTTCCCATTTGCTTTGTTTGAAGCCTAAATATCAGAAGGGCCCTGGCTACAGAAGGCCAGGAGAATTTGCCATATATTTCTCCTCCCCGGTCCCCCAATTATTAAATTCTCTCCAAATTATTATATCAGATTTCGTGTCATTTTCATGTGAGCAGACTATTGATTAGGAAACTGCCTGGTGCAGTGAACTTCTGTGGCAGGAACCACAGAATAGTTTTTAGGGAGCTGCCTAAAGCAGCAACCTTCCATGGTGGGACTACTGAGCAAGCAGCATCTGGGTGGTGGTGGTGCACAACTGTCATCCCAGTACTTAGGAGGCTGAGACAGGAGGATTACAGGTTTGAAATCAGCCTTAGCAATTGAGCGAGGACTTCAACAACTTAGTGAGACCCTGGTTCAAAATTTTAAAAGATAAAATTTTTGATCTGGGCTGGGGGTGTAGCTCAGATGTAGAATGCCCCTGGGTTCAATCCCCAGTACCAAAAAAAAAAAAAAAGATATACTTAAAGCTCCAACCTCCCAACCTCCCACATGAGTTCACAGTATTGAGGAATTTGTAGTGTTCATGATGCTGTGATTGAGTTACTCATTAGCAGACACTTAAAACTCAGTGACAGAGTGTCAGTTTAAATTATGGAAGTATTGGGGATTGATCCTGAGGTATTGGGGATTGAACCAAGAGGCACTTTACCTCCAATGTACACCCTGCCTTTTTAATTTTTTTTTAAACAAGTTCTTGCTGTGTTGCTGAGGTTGGCCTGGAACCTGTGATCCTACTGTCTCAACCTCCTAAGTACTTGGATGACAGTTGTGTGCCACTACCACCCAACCTATATGCACCACTGTGCCTGGCTTATGTATAGCCTTTCTTTTTCATTTATCTGTTTTGGTATAAATCAAATTTATTATTTTTATTGTCATGATTTATCTGAATGAATCTCATGATTACTTGGCTGAAAAGATAGGAAGTAATTTTAATTCTAATTGCATTTTCAATAAAATATTACATATAAATGTTGAGCTTAATGAATATATAATTTTAGAGAGTTATAGTTGTTATAGCTATAATTAACATTACATATTTTCTAACAGACCTGTGAAATGGATGAATTTGCTTTTGCTAACCAGAGGGAGCAGTACATAGGAACAAAATATTTCAAAATTAGTGTTACTCCATTCTCTTTCATCAGGAGGCTAGGAAATTGTAAGTAGATTGATCTCTCTAGAAAGTTTAATGTGGTAGTCAACAACATAAAAAAAAAACCAGATTGGGTTTCTGTTTTCAATACCAGGCCTGCAGAGACAGTCAAAGCTAGAGGTGAAGCACTGCCGATAACTCCATATGCACTCGGACAGCCAGTTCTTTACCATGTAACAATATGAGAGCATAGGGAAATGTCGAAAAAATTCATATGCAGGACATTGGGAACTATGCCAATAATTCAGGTATTAGCTTAGGAATATTTAAATATTTCAATAAAGTATATTTAAAAAGAAGGCACATAGATATGATTGTTCAGTATGGCTGGATATAATATGTAGTTAATTCCATGCTTGCCCAACATAAAACTAATTGACTACTGTCATGAACAATAAAGGGAAAGTGGAATAAATATTTTATGAAAACAAGAATAAAAGCAGACATGGTTTTTGTAGGAATATATATAGGAGTATATTATATATAATATATATTGTATGTTTTTGTGTGGAGGTATTTGGAATTTTACCCAGGGGCATTCTACCTCTGAGCTACACCCCAGCCTTATTTTATTATCTTATTGTGAAACAGGGTCTCACTAAGTTGCTGAGGCTGGTCTTGAACCTGTTACTCTCCCGTCTCCCCCTCCCAAGTACTGGGATTCCAGGCGTGGGCCACCTTGACTGATATGATCATTTATTAATCACTGATTTTCTCCATATTTTCCTTCCTCTACACCCTGACTCTTTCAGATCTGTAGGTTTTCTATGCTCATTTTCATAGAAAAATTATGATGCAGGAAATAGAGCAGAATCTAAGAGCCTTCTTAGAATTGGATAAGGCCCAGATCTCTTGAAATGTGGTTCAGTGGTTCTGGAATCCAGGTTTAAATATGCTCCATCAGTACCTCCATTCAAGTACACATGAATTCTTCAGGGGACATTCTTCCAGACCCTTCTTGGAATTTGAAGGTTGGATTATAGTTTATAACTTTCTTAATTTATGTGAATCCTCCAAAAGTTTTTAGAAGAGCTAATCTAGCCACTTAGTGTTTATTCTTAAATCCTAATACACCAATGAGGTTGTAAATAAATAAACTTCTACATTACTGTTCAGAAATTATACCACTATTTATTTTTTCTTGTGGAAATCTACAGCAGAGGCTGTGTGATATTTGACCCAATAATTAGAAATCATTGCCTTTGAAAATAACAACTGGCCCAATGAGCTGTATTTCACATATTCCAAATTTCTTGTATCTTAATGAAAATGGCTAGGTACTAACAGTTTTATCTCTCAGTAAGGAGCCTATATTTATTATCATAAAATTATCTAAAAGAAAGCTGAGAGCAATACTTCTGGCTTTAAAAAAAACAACAAAAACCTAATAGCAATAATTTGACAGTACAATGCTATAAGGAAAAAAATTATCATCAAGATGGTACTCAGAATATTTCTTATTATTTGGAAAAACAAATATGAAAGTCACAATAAATGAAATCACACACTAAGATACAATAAACCACTTTATAGTCATGGTTTCTAAATTCTAAAAATATTACATTGATTTTTTTTATAAACTATATCACTTAATATAGTCTACCAGAGTGGAAGCACACAATAGTAAAAGGTGATTAGAGCCTATAAAGAACTTTTCATAATTCAAGTTTCTATTAGATTTTGCAACTCCTACTTGGAGCACATGTAAAAATTGTGACCCTATTACTATCTAAATCACCCTTAGGAAACTTTCTATTAAGATTTATTAACAATAGAGGGTCACATAAATATTTTAGATGCGAAGAAATTTTCCTAAGTATGAGTTAATGTTATTATTTTTATTTTCTGTGGCCATAGTTAACCAAAACTTAGTTGAGAAGGGAAAAGGCAATACTAATTTAGTTTTTATTAGTTAATCCACAAGTTGATTAATAGTCCTTGTGTTAATAGCTGGCTCATACTTTTATCCTCAGTACTCAGTTAGTGAAAGTATCCTATACTATATTATAAGAGATTACATAAGATCACTTTCTAAATTCTGGATATTTAAATTGCCTTTGAATATGTTCATAATCTATTGTATTAGAAAGTGCTGACTGAAACTTAAAGCAAACCATAGTTTTACTGTCCAAGGAACTTTAAACAAGTTTTGATTATTATATGGGTTGAGAATAATTTATGGGATAGATCTGGCTTGCCATTTTGGTGAACTATTTCTGAAAATAAAACCCTACAGGTTAACTACAAAATAATAAAACACTATTTTTTCTCAAAATAAACTATCAGAATGTAGTGTAGATACATATAGATATGTTAAATGTAGATATATGTTAATTGAAATTTAAATATGATTTGTTGGAAACTCTTTTAGTATATAGTTTTGGAAATACTATGATTACATTTCCAAAATCTTCAAACCAAAGTGAAATAAAATGTTGATATAAATTTAAAATTAAGCTTAAATATAAATTTAAATTAAATTAAATGGAATAAATGTTATCTAAGGTACCTCTTCAAGAGTCAAACAAATTTTTTCTTTTATATTATACTTTGGAATATATGTAAGAACAGTTATTCAAATAAACATTAAGTAATTTTAATTTCTATTTATATCTACATCTTTTTTTATCTTCATAAAAATCCAAAAAATTTGGGTAATTGGATGAATAACTCTGTAAAACAAATTATAAAAGTAGATATATTTATTTCATGGTTAGATTAGATGAACACTTTAAGGAATTTTCTACAGAGGTAATATTAATTATTAGTAGAAATATTTACTAATGGTTATCTATTTTACTAACATAATATAAACATAGAATAATGCATATAAGTATATATATACATATATGCACACACTACATATATCTTTTATCTATCTAATATTTATATAGAAATAGCTGTATTATACAAAGAGAAATAAATATAGAAAGTTAAGAGAAGTGTTACACAACAAGAAGAGAGCTAGGGTTTGAAACCAGGTTTGTCTGATATATAATCTAATTTCTTTCTTACTCTGAATGAATGTTAAAATCTGGTGGCAATACATGCTATGAAAAGTAGAATTTAGTAATTCTTAAATTTCCTTAAGTTCAATTTCTCTTGAAATAGTCTATGTAAATCCACACGAGATGCACATGATGAGCCCAGTTATTAAATGATTATATTGTACAGCTGCTTGGCCTGATTTAAAGAAAAATAATCTTATCCTAAGAGGGATACTGACTTCCCTTAAAATATTTTAGAAACGGGAACATACAACTTCTCTTAGTGGCATAGCATTGTGTTTGCCTCTCCCAGTACATTTCCAGATTCAAAATAATTTACCCATGCAGCTCTTTTTTTACATTAGTATCCAGAGAATACTAAAATAGCAATTGTGATTTTCAGCCTATGAATATCATATATTCCTTCTTATATAAATGGAGACACTTTCAGTTGAGAAAATCAGCTGCTCCTACATTTTATTTTATGTTTTCCAAAAGCGTATCACAATTTTTAAAATAAATATACTTGTGTTATAAGCACTCAGCATAACTTTTTGAGACTTTCTTATGGCATGCAAATTCAAAAAGTTAAGAATATTTTATTGCTATTTTCATTTGTCTGTCTTCTATATTCTAGCAGTTTCAGACTCAATGTGTTTTTTTAAATCATTTGTATAGTTTTATGAAAAACTTAGAGTGGATTTTGTGGATAAACCAGAATATTCCAAACTATTTCATTATCCCTCAGTGCGTATCTCATTTTATGATTTGTTTGACTTCAAATAGCCAATATCTGGGGGTCTGCAGAAGAGAAAATTTAAATTTAACTTGATGCCTGATGGCATTTAAGAGAAACTGTCCCTTAAGCCTCTGAATTTAATTTCATCGCTTTCAGAGGTATCGGTATGTTTGGCTTATATTATACCTGTGACAATCTGAGGATGAGTTTGCCTGTGAAATGGCTCTGTTTTAGACCTATACAACAAAGTAGAGTAAATGGTATGAACATTTTTATAAATGAAATATGACATCTCTAGAAATATTGCTTATTTGCAAAGACTGACAATTTTGCTTTCCTCCCTCTGCTCTGTTTCTAGGTGCTACTTGCCACGTGTCATAAGCATTAAACATAGACCTCTCCTCACTCCCCTTCCTTCTTCAGTACATGGATAGAAATGATCCATTCTGCCATAATATCCAATGAATGTTTCATGAGATTCTTAAGAGCAAAGCTATTAAGTACAGCAGTGGGCAGGAAGTCAGATTTGCTAATAGAAGGGGCTTTTTTTTAGTGCTTTTGGAAAAAGTCAATGTTCTTTCTAAAGTTCTGGGTCACTTAAGATGGTTTCAGAAACTAAAGGTTAGTACACCTGACTTCCCTTCGCTGGTAGATGTAGATTTCTTTTTTATTTTTATTATTTTTTTTAGAAATAGCCAAAAATAGTTCATAAAAGTTCTTGGAGAAATACTTCAAACTTTTAGAGAATTATAAAATGAACTCTATAGCTGTTTTCTACAAATTTCATGAGTTACTCAATAGTATATATTACTTGACACACCATTTAATAGATTGATTAACTCAGAGCAAAAATTAATGTGGATATAGCAGCTCTGCTGAATTTCCTGATTAGCCTTCCAGAATATCTAAAACACATAGATATGATTACAGTTATAGTTTTCTGTTAAAACCTTTTCCTTTGCAGAAATCTCTCATAGGCTAATGAGTTTGGTATTGCATTTACTAAATCACATGTTAAAAGAAAAATTTCGTCAAATAGTCTGTAGTGGATCAAATATTATTTGAGAGCACACAAGAAGGAAATAAAAACAGCATTAAAAACTATATTAACTTTTTGCCCTGATGACATAATTTGACTTATTAAATTATCCTTTTATAATAGAGAAGTCTAATAAATTATATTACTCTAATCATTTGATCAGTGGGTACTTTAGTACCTTATTAGTTATTTTAGTATAAAAAGGAAATATGTAGTGGGAATTTTTTCTTGTTTTGTTTTAGTTAAACACATATTATATATTCTGAAGAAAAGTGAAATAATTTGAAAAGAAATATTTAGAACCTTCCATATAATATGTAGCCTTGGGACTGGAGATTTTACTTGGCTTGAAATAATAGGAGTTGATGTCAGCAAGATAGTGTAACAGGAAGGTCTGGACACTCAGTCTCCCCAGAAACAATAATACATAGAAAAATTCCCTTTGTAAGAAATCCAGAAAACAGCAGGTATGCTTCTGCATCCTGGGTGAGACTGAAACCAGACACTCTGGAACCTGCAGAGAAACATTGGACATCCTCTCACTATAATCCTTATACCCACTATGATACCATATGATTGAGAAGAAAAGAGGCACAGAGCTACACTTCAACTGCCACGATGTACATATGCAAAATTATCAATGCCAACCTCACAATCTCAATATCGTATACAGGAAAAGAATGGGGGGAAGCTCACCAAATGCTGTGTGCGTGTGTATCTCTATCACTCTGAACTTCATTATGATGTATGATTACAATGCACCAATAAAAAAGAACTAAAAAAGAAAAGACAAAACAGTTACTTCAATGGCAATATTGTCCTTTTCTATTACTATTTACTTATGTCAATGAATTAAATTACCCCATTGAATGACATAAAGTGTTCAAATGAATAAAAACAAACAAACAAAAACCAAGATCCAATTATGTGCTGCCCACATTTAATTCACTTTAGACTTCCGCATATACATAGGCTGAAAGTAAGGGCTGGAAAAGATACTCCATGCAAATGCTAACCAAAAGAGCAGTGGTGGCTATATGAAGCAGAAAAAAAATTAGACAAGTAAAAACTGTCATGAGAGATAAAAAAAACAGTCTCTATCTAAGGAGTCAACTCAGAAAGAATATATGTTCAAATATATAGACACTCAACATCAGAGCACCTAAATATTTCAAGCAGATGATGCTAGAACTGAAGGGAGAATCAGATAACAATACAAATAAGAGACTTCAGTAACTTGTTTAAAACAATGGAGAGAATATCCAATATCCAAACAGAAAAGTAGTAGAGAGAAAGCAAATTTGAACAATATTACAGATTAAATGGAAATGACAGACATATATAGGGTAACAGAAGCAGAATATTCATTTTTCTCAAGTTCACATGAAATATTCTCCAGGACAAATTATATGGTAGGTAACAAAACATGTGTAACAAATTAAAAAAGACTGAAATCATACCAACACATTTTTTTACCAAGTGGAATGAAACTAGAAATCAATAGCTAAAAGAAAGTTGGGAAATTAGCCAGGTGTGGTGGGGTGGGCCTGTAATTTCAGTACTCCAGAGGATGAGACAGAAAGATCCCAGGCTTGAGGCCAGCCTCAGCAACTTAACGAGATGCTGTTTCAAAGTAAAAATAAATAAATAAATAAATAAATAATAAATGGGTTAGCTCGAAGGTAGAATGCCTCTGGGTTAGATCCCCAGTACCAGACAAAAAATGTTGGAAAATTCGGCAATACATAGAAATTAAACAAAATACACGTAAACAATCAATAGGTCAGTGAAGAAGTCAAAGGAAAAATATTTTGAGACAAATGAAAATGTAAACACACTACACTAAATCTTATGAGCTTTAGCAAAAGTAATACTAATCAGGTTGTTTATAGCAAAAAATGCTTATGTTGACATTTTATATAGTGTTATCTATTTAATATATGAAGGACAATATAATATTTTTGTCTTCTCATTACAGAGAGCTGATTCATAAGGCCCAGAGAGTCTTATTTCCAATAGACCATGATACAGAAATAAAGTTCTATTCCTCAAGTGAAAGTTTGCATTTGAGTACAGTTACAAAGGAAAAGAAAACCTTTAGCATTTTCATTTCAAATGACACATAGCATTACATTGGCAAGTGTTGATCAGTTATGATTGAGAGCTCTGGAGGGGCGTGTGTGACAATGTGAACTGATGAATAAATAAGAAATGTGGGTGTCTTTACTGTTAGGTTATTTCCTGTGTATCTCCCTGAAATGAACAAATGTTGAATATAATTTTATATGAGTAAAAATAATAAAGTTTTAAAATAATCTAAGTTCAATTAGGAAATAGTTTCCCTTTTTGTTAAATTATGATCATTTTACATTAAACATTACAATCATTAAACAGAGTAGTAAAAAAAAACTAACTTGATACTATCCCTGTCAATACTTTGGAGATGACTGAAATTGATACATTTTAAGTGCCAGCATTCTAAAAATGAGAGGTGGTGCAGCTCTTTTTGAGCAAAAGTTGTGTTTGGACTGTCAAGACTAAGAGGCAGTGCCACAAATAGTGACAGGCCCTGCAGGCTGGGGATAGAGTTATTACTCAAAGGACAAACCATGCCTGTAATTAGTTCACCCTCCGTGCATCCCATCATAGTCCTATTCATGGAAAACACTGCCATAAGGAGTATGAGAATCCTGTATGACAGACACAAGATGGAGAGTAGGGTGAATGTGTGCATAAGAACGGATGGGCTGCCATACACTATTTTGTTAATGCTTAATCTTGCATGCTTGTGCTCATCTATTTCATTATATGTTTTTAAACTGGCCTTTCTATTTTGTAATATTTAATGTATTGGGCCTTATTATATAAGACATTTTCACAAACAACTAGCTCAATGATCTATACATTATTTTTTGTGAAAGGTTATTTCTTTTGTATTCTTGAGGAAGGAACTTCTTTTCTAAGAATAGTTCCCATTATGTGAAATATATTTAAGCAATTTAGAAACTTTCCATCTATCTTTTAAAATTGTAAAAGAAATCAAATGCTCAATTCCATTAGATGATTGCAGAAAAAAATCATTCAAAAGCAAACTGAAAATGAGCTTTGCAAATATGGATTTATTATTTCTTTGAAAATTAAAAACAATCACTTATGAAAGAATTAATACATCAAAATTAATTTGAAGCAATGAATAGAATTAATTACTTTGTGCTCATTACTCTGGGTAATTGCATGTTCTTTTTGAACATCCTACATTTTCCCCTCAACTGTATAATAGAAGAATTGCTACTCTGCTCTCTCCTATGGAGTAAATCAATACCATCCACTGGAATGGCCATGCTTTATCATGAATATCTCATTTTTAGCCTCCCAAATGCCTTTGCATGTTTTGGAATAATATCACTTATCATTATAAAACGTTAACCAATGGAAAAATATTTCATTATTTCCCTAACACAAACAAAGCTGAGACTGCTGAAACAAGTATTTGAGCTAAGTGTGAAATAGGGTATCCAGGCAATTATTTGTACCTTCCAAAGTAAATATTATAGCTCAAGAATTTAAAAATGCATTTACTACAAGATGGCAATCAGGAATAAAGAATGGCTACCATAAAATACTGATTGTGGAATTCATAAATATGTTTACATTTCACACGGAAAAAGTTGACAACGTGAATCAAATGCATTAAGGTACACCTAACTTTTGCCCTAGAAATTCATTTAGATATGTTTCTCTAAAATAAAGATACATGTATTATTTTAGACAATTTAATTATGGAATTGCTTATATTAATAAGATATTTACAAAATACCGTTCAACAATATTGCTTTAGAAAAAATTTGGTGAGTCAAAATAATTGTATACTGATAGGTCGGGTCCCCTCCCCTTCCCCTTCCCTTGTGGTCCCCTGCAGCTGGGACAGGAAACCCCGGAGCCCGGGAAGCCAGAAGTGGAGACATGGCAGATTCCAGATCTGGCGAGAGAATCAGCATTCTCTTGCCTCATCTCATGAGGGGACTGACATTCTCCCGCTTACTAGTCCCAGCCCCCAGACCCTGCTATAAAATGCTCTCACTTCCTCCCCTGGGTGGGACTCTGATGACCCACAGGCCTCTAGGTTAACAGACCTCGCCTGGGAGCCCAATAAAGTTCCTTTTGCACTCTGCTTTCTAAGCCTTGATTTCTTGTGCAACCCCCAACTCAATTTCCCCGTTACATATACCATTCCCAGTATCAAAATGGGATATAAAATTAACTGCATTTATGTAGTAGAATATAAGATAGAGGCAATAAACTATTTGTTAATTAAAACATTGTGTATAAAACAGTATACAAATCATAGTCATATTTTGTAAATGCACATACAGGGGAAGGCCCTCAAATACAAACATCGGAGGAGTTTTGAAACCATTTCTTGGTTGATTTTTAAATTTTAATTTGGTTTGTGTCAGTATTCTATTTTTTTCTAAGATGAATGTATTAGGCCTTTTTTCATTACAATAGTGAAATATCTGAGGCAGGCTAACTTTATAAAGAAAAGGAGTTTATTTTGCTAATAGTTTTGGATGCTGAAAGGTCAAATAGCTTTGTGCAGGCTCTTGCAAAGGCCCTCCCTTGACTGCATCACCTCATTGAAGGTGGCAATGGTGGGAGCACATGTGAAAGGGAGAAATCAGGAAAACAGGAAGTCAGAGAGGCGGGATTACCAATACTCTTTCAGAAGACACACCCCAATAAATATGGGCCTTCCATAGTCTCTGCCTCATTAAAATTCCACATCACCTCTACATGACCAAATACATGAGCCTGGGGCACAAACTTTATCCAAATGATAGCAATGAACAAACATTCCTTATATAAATTATGTAATTAAATATGATATAGAAACATCTTTATAGACCGGATATTCAGGACAAAAACATCAAGCCCACCACAGTTGAGTCTCTTATCAAAAATTGCAAATATTCTAGTTGGTATTCAAGTTCAATCATATGCTATTTAGGAAGGAAATAAGTTGTGATAAAGATTCATCTACATGTCAAATCCATGTGGTATTGTGACACAAAATTGTTCTGAAACTGATGAAGGAAGACGAGTAAACTTGGAGGAGGAAAATAAAAGATAAATTGTAATAAACACTACTATTTCACTTCTACTTCGAAAATGCCTTTGTCACCATGATAACTTTTGTTGAATTATTCAAATATGTGAACAAAAAAATCAGATTTTAGATTTGTGTTTTCCACTTCAAGTTTATCTATAGCCTTGGCTACCATAACAAAAATTAATCTGGTTTACTTGTACTTCCATATTATCTTTCAAAAGATCACCTCTATTCTTCAAATGCCCCTTAGGCCTTGGTTAGTTCTAGCACATTGATTTTCTACTTCTTCCAAACTTCCCAAATTCTCTCCCATATTAGTCTACATACTCTAGCTTTCTACACACCCTTCCTTATCCCCCATCTACTGTTAATCCTTTTCTCTTGCTTGCTCTTATTTTCTCTTCATATCTGCTATTGTTTAAGACAATGGGTGTTTCTCGAACACCCATGTGTTAAAGGTTTGGCCATCAGACTGTGGCACTTATTGGGAGGTAGTGGGTATTGGGAGGTAGTGAGGTGAACGAACCTTTTTCCTCATGTGTTCCTGCCATGATGCATGGTGCTACCACAGGCCCAAAGCAAGGGGGCCAAGCAACCATGAACTGAAATCTCAAAAACTGCAAGCCAAATAAACCTTTTCTCCTTATAAATTCATTTTCTCAATTATTTTGTCATAGCAACAGAGAGCTAACATAACATTCATTTTTTCCTTACATTGCAAGTCAACTTTCCTACCAGGGAGGGTAAGTCCCTATATGTTTTACTTTATCTCTAAAGTCTTATCCTTTTAAAACTATTTTAAGTGACCAGAATGTTTATTAAATTCAGTTGTTTGACTATTTGAAATGTACAAATGCTCAGATTTTTTTTTCTTTTTTTCTTTTTAAAAGATGAATACTGTCTGTAGGTATCAGTAGTTTTAAGATTGGAAGAATGAGTTGAGTAGTTGATGTATCAAATTTGCCTTTATATCACATAAATAATAATTATATTACACTCTTTCCTAGTCAATGTTCAGATGTGGTAGAACCCTTCTATTATACAACGATGAAACATATAATTTGTGCTCACTTCAGCAGCACTTAAACTAAAATCAGAATGATACAGAGAAGATTAGCATGGCCCCTGCACAAGGATGACATGCAAATTTGGGAAGCATTCCATATTTTTAATTAAAAAACCACATAATTTTTCCTTATTAATGTCAATGTTGCACCCTGTGTTTGAAAGAAATATTTAAAGCAAAATGATGATTCAATGTGAATGACAACTTGTAGTTACAACCCATTCATGTAGCTTCATGGATAAAGGGATTTGTTATGGTTTGTGAAATTAGAATGTCCCCTAGACCTCACAGAAACAAGGCAGCCATGTTGGATGCGGGGCTTGGTTGCTGAGGAGGGGTCCCTCAGAGTGTGGCCTTGGGGATTATACATGGTCCCTCCTCCCCTTGCCCTCTCTCTCTTGCTTCTGGTATCTATGATGTGAAAGCAGAGCCCTTGTGCTCTTCTCTCTCTGCTCCATGCACCGTGCCCTGAGCTCTGCAGACTTCATCTGACCTAAAATGGACTTAAACCCTAAAATATCCAGAATTGTGAGCACATAAATCTCCTTCTAAGTTGTGTCATCAGGTTTTTGGGTCACAGCATTGAGATTGCTGACTGAATTAGTGTTATAAATTGCAAAATGCTGATAGACTTTAAATATTGAGTATTCTAATTAAAATATCTGAGAGTGATGGTGGTCTATTAGATATAATGTCTTAGGAAAGTGATGGTTTATTGCTGTACATCCAAAACACAACAGAAGTCTTGTTTTACAACCATAGAAATCCATGTCCAAAAATCTTAATCTTTGCTAACTTAAATTCTATATTCATTAAACACTAACTTCCCCATATCTCTTCCCAACAAACCTCTGAACTCATATTCTACTTCTGTCTCTATGAATTTTTTTTTTTTTTGTGGTACCAGGGATTGAACACAGGGGCGTTCTACCTCCAAGCTACACCCCTGGCCCTATTTTTTTTATACTTTATTTTGAAACCGGGTCTCACGAAGTTGCGGAAAGTCTCACTAAGTAGCTGAGGCTGGCTGCGAACCCGGATCCTCCGGTCTCTGCCTCCCAAGTACTGGGATTACAAGCGTGTGCCACCATGCCCGGCTCTCTATGAATTTTTCTGAACTAGGTACCTTACCTAAGTGGAATCCTACACTATTGTTTGTGATTCAATAATTTCACTTAACATAATGTATTTAAGATTTATCCTTGTAATATGTCAGAATTTCTATTCTTTTTAATGCAAAATAATATTCATTTTGTGTAAATACCACATCTTATTTATCCATTTGTCCATCAGTAGACTTTTAAGTTACTTTCACATTTTTGGATAGTGTGAAAAGTGCTGTTATGAACAATAATAAACAAATATTCCTCTGAGTCCTTGCTTTCAATTCCATTGTGTATATACCCATAAGTGCACATGCCGGATCATACAGATCATTCTATGTATCATTTTTGAGGAATCATACAGTTTTCCATAGCAGCAGCACCATTCTACATCCCCACAGCAATGCGCTAGAAATTCAGTTTACCCACATATTCTCCAACTCCTTCTTTTCAATTTTTATAACAGCCATATCAATGAGTTTGAATTTATATCTCATTGTGGTATAAATATTTTAAATATGTCTTTTATAAAGTCCATGTGCCAGAATAAAAATTAATGATATACATTTTCTTAAATTAATCGCTATTTCTAGAGCCTTGGCAATTATATTACAATATTCTATGTGGTAAATATTAGTTATTCTTTCTTCATACACTTTTAAAATGTGTGTGTGTGTTTTTCTCTACAATTAATGCTCTCTCTTGTCTTCTCTGCCTGGCAAACTCTTGTTGTTCTTTTAGAAATAGTTTCTAGCCTCTGTGCTTCTAAGATATCTTGAGACTTTATCTTTTGCTCCATAACAGCAAACATTGCATTGCTTATATATAACTCTTACACCAATAAACTTTCTCTAGCTGATCCAAGGTTTGTGCTGGATTTTTCTTTGCATATCACTGCTCTAAGCTTAATAATTTCTGAAATAATAAAATTAATAATTTTATTATTTCTAATAAGCACTGAAATATCCTAAATATTCTTTCAACATTTAGTTTCCAGATAATTCACTGAGAAATTTATATTTAAAATTGTTGTATTTTAAAAACATAAATCATGCCCCTCCTGTTTTGAACTATGTGAAGTTTTACCTTTCCCTGCTGAACATAATCAAATTTATTTATGATATATAAATAAAGCTTTAAACATAGCGACATTGCCTTTGCATGCCTATAATGTTTCAGAAATTATTAAGCTTAGAGCAGTGATATGCAAAGAAAAATCCAGCACAAACCTTGGATCAGCTAGCGAAAGTTTATTGGTATAAGAGTTATATATAAGGATATAGAAAAACTGAATCAACCAATAGCAACCACAGAGATAGAAACAGCAATAAAAAGTCTTCCCTCAAAGAAAAGCCCAGGTCCAGATGGTTTTCCAGCCGAATTTTACAAAACCTTCACAGATGAACTAAAACCAATACTTCACAAGCTATTCCGAGAAATTGAAAGAGATGGAATTCTTCCAAACTCTTTTTATGAGGCCAACATCACATTAATACCAAAGCCAAATAAAGATACTTCAAGGAAAGAAAATTACAGACCAATATCATTAATGAACATAGACGCAAAAATTCTAAATAAAATACTAGCCACGCGCATTCAAAACCATATTGAGAAAATCGTACACCATGACCAAGTTGGTTTCATCCCTGGAAAGCAAGGCTGGTTCAACATACGCAAAACAATACATGTTATCCACCACAT
>PVJS01041415.1:0-17979 GCA_004027185.1 Glis glis
CGGCCCAGGTGGCTCAGGGGCCGGCGGTGTGGCGCGCGCGGAGACGCCTGGGGGTGTCCGGTACCTGGCGCGGGGGCGGCCCGGCCCAGGTGGCTCTGGGGCCGGCGGTGTGGCGCGCGCGGAGACGCCTGGGGGTGTCCGGTACCTGGCGCGGGGGCGGCCCGGCCCAGGTGGCTCTGGGGCCGGCGGTGTGGCGCGCACGGAGACGCCTGGGGGTGTCCGGTACCTGGCCCACTTTCCCCTGTCTTAAAGGCTCCATTAGCGCCCTTTTGTCTACAGAAAGGTCTGGCCTCCTTAGCTTGTCCTCCTTAGCCCCTCCTGATGGGCCCCTATGTGTCCTTGCCATTTCCCACTGTGCCCCCACATCAGTCTCTCCAACACCACCTGCCTCCCTGCCAGCTCTCAAGCCTGCCTCTGCCAGTCCTTTCACTGGAAATGTGTCCCCCATCTAATCACGCCCCTAGGGCAGGCTTAAGTTCCAGCTCCTTGAGAAGTCTCCTCTAATCACCAGCCTTGCTCCTCGGATCTCCTGTGTCCCTTGTGCCTGCATCCCTCCTTCCAAGAGCCTATAATGACTAGAAAAAAATATATATTTGTTAGAATAATGAATTCTTTAGGAAGCAGTGTGGTCCGTTTCCATAACAACCAAAATAGTGATTGGAATTCCTGGACTGGAACTGACAGGCAGGTCGCTGCTGTGGCTGTTTCCTGCAGGATGGTTTTCAGGTTAATTATGAGCCTACTCAGATGTCGCTGTGTCCAAACTGCTTCCCTCTCACTGATAACAAGCAAAACTTTTCCCCTAAACTGGTGTGGTTTCTTGCTCTTTGCAAGGCAAAAGTTACATGTGGGGCAAGTGACAGGACTGACCACCATCCGAATGGAAAATGTTCCAAGGAAGTGATCCACTTGCACCAGAGGGACAGGTGGCGAGGACGAACCCGGCTGACCTCTGAATGCTGTGCGAATGGCATCTTCTTATTCCTGAAGAAAACAGCTCAAGCCAGGCCTGTACGTGCCTGTATTCCCAGTACTTGGGAGGCTGAGACAGAAGCCTCAGCCTCACATGTTTGAGGCCAGCCTCAGAAACTTAGTGAGCCCCCGCCCCCCAGGAACTTAGTGAGACCCTGTTTAAAAAAATTTTTTTAGTACTTGGGAAGCGGAGGCCAGAGGATCTAGGTTTGTGGCCAGCCTCAGCTACTTAGTGAGGCCCTCTGCAACTTCGTGAGATCCGGTTTCAATAAAGGATAAAAATAGGGCCAGGGGTGTAGCTCGGAGGTAGAATGCCCCTGGGTTCAATCCCCGATACCGCAAAAAAAAAAAAAAAAATTTTTTAAAGGCTGGAGGTGTAGCTCAGAGGTAGAATGTCCCTGAATTCAATCCCCATTACAAAAAAAAAAAAAAAGGAAGGAAAGAAGGGAGGGAGGGAGGGAAGAAGGGAAGAAGGTAGCTGTTTATAGAGAAATGCCTTTCAAAGAAGGACAGAGAAGAGATCCCAGAGGGTAGAGACAGATGATCACAAGGATTGGAAAAGGTTCTATGAGCTTTGGTTGTCCCCACACAAGATATAAGAACCCGTGCTGATGTACAAGACTGAAACTCAGTCATTGCTAAAAACAGAAAATCATTTGGAAAATGTATAAATATGAGCTTCATAGTGCTAGGCACAGTGGTGCACACCTGTAATCCCAGTACTTGGGAGGTTGACACAGAAGGGTTGCAGGTTCTAGTCCAGCCTCAGCAACCTAGCAAGACCTTGTTTCAAAATAAAAAATAAAAATGGGCCAAGGATGCAGCAGCTCAGAGATAGAATGCCCCTGCATTCAATCCCCAGTACCAAGAGAAAACAAAAACAACAACAAAAAAAAAGGAGCCTCATAGTGTCCCACTAGCAGGTGCCTAAAGATTTTCACAACCTTTTCTGTTACATTTCTTTCCCTCCTTCCCTCCCTCCCTTCCTTCTCTTGATCATTCTCTCAGTATCACCCAATCTATTTTGGCTCCTTTTTTTCCTTCTCCATTTTTTATTGCCTGCCTATGCCTAAAACGTGACATTGCCTGAATTCCCATTAATCCACATCCAAAGCCGTGTAGGAGCGCTTCAACTTGGAAAGCACATCTGACCAATCAGGTGAGCCGTGGTGTTCATGGCAGAATGATGGAGACGTCATTTGGGGCACAGCTCTCAGGGTGTCAGAGACACAGATGGCTTTGTGTATGCTGGCACTGGTGCTGTAATAAATTGCTTTTAGGTAGTGTGCTTTAGGAGATATTTTGATAGTCTTTTGTGTTATTCTATGTATTGTTAACCACTGCACAAATAGTCCTATTTTCCTAAACAAAACTGGAGAAATAAGAATTTTTATCTAAAACTCAATATTCCAGTGCCTGTCATTATTTCATTATAGCCCATTTGTCATTTCATTATTGCCCTATTATAAAGGAACTATAAATTGATTTTTTGGGGAGCGGTACTGGGGATTGAACCCAGGGGTATTCTACCTCTGAGCTACACCCCCAACCCTATTTTTTATTTTTTATTTTTGAAACAGGGTCTCCCTAAGTTGCAGAGGGCCTCACTAAGTAGCTGAGGCTAGCCGCAAACCTGCGATCCTCCTGTCACAGCCTCCCAAGTACTGGGATTACAAGCATGCACCACCATGTCTGGCTTAAATTGATTTTTAAAATAACTACTTGGAGGCTCAGCATGAACACTTGATTTAATCGACTTATATATTTATTTAAATTAAATATTGAGCCGGGCGTGGTGGCACACGCTTGTAATCCCAGTACTTGGGAGGCGGAGACTGGAGCATCCAGGTTCATGGTCAGCCTCAGCTACTTAGTGAGGCCCTCCGCAACTTCGTGAGACCCAGTTTCAAAATAAAGTATAAAAAATAGGGCCTGGGGTGTAGCGCAGAGGTAGAACGGCCCTGGGTTCAATCCCCGGTACCGCAAAAAAAAATTTTAATTAATTAATTAAATATTGAAAAATCTAATTGTTTTAACTCAATATAGCTGTAATAGAAACCAACATTGATTGAGCATTTAACGTATGGTGGGCACTATATTAAGCATTTTATAATGTTATCTTATTAGCCGCCTGTATCCACCCTATGGAGAAAGTAGTATTGCCATTCTGACTTTCCAAGTAAAACATTAGAGAGTTAGGTCATTTGCTAATAAATAGTATGTCTGGGGCTGCAAATATTTTACCATTGGCAACAAAAGCTGCCAGTTGTTTTTCTTGAAAACACAGGCCTGATTCATATTCAAGAAAATGCCAGATATGCGAGTTTGAAAAACTGTAGTTTGTTAGATGGTCTTTCGATATACAGAAGTGGTATTCAATTAAGAAAGCAACGAGCTGGGCATAGTGGCACAGGCTTGTAATCCCAGTACTTGGGAGGCTGAGACAGGAGGATCACAGGTTTGAGGCCAATCTCAGCAACTTAGTGGAACCCTATTTCAAAATAAAAGAATAAATAAATAAAAAGAGCTGGTAAAACATTATTTCACTGTGTCTGTGGAGTATTTCCAGGGGAGATGGGCATTTGAACCAGTGGGCTGAGTAAGGAAGATCTGCCTCCATCCAATCTGTTGAGTGCCCAGGTGAAAGAAAAAGGCAGAGGAAAGGTGAATTCTCTCTCTTCTGGATCTGGATCATCCATGTTCTCTTGCCCTTGGACATTAGGAGTCCAGGGTCTTGAGCCTTCGGACTCCAGAACTTATATCAGCAGCTCCCACCACCACCACCAGGCTTTCAGGCCTTTGGATTCAAGACTGAACTATGTCACTGACTTGAAATGACCCGTCATGGTTCTTCTTGGCCTCCATGATCAAGTAAACTAAATCCTATAGTAAATTCCCTCTTACATACCTATACATACCCTGTTATGGTATGAATGAGGATTGTCCCCCAGAAAAGCTCTTGTGCTGGCAATGCAGAAATGTTCAAAGGTGAAATAATTGAATCAGGGCTCTAACCTCACCAGTGAATAAATCCATCGGGGGATTAATCGTTTGAATGGATTTTCTGGGTGGTAACTGTAGGTGGGTAGGGCATGGGTGAAGGAGGTAGGTCACTGGGGGTGTGGCCTTGGGGACTATGTATGTCCTTGGTGTCTTCCTCCCTCACTTTCTGCTTCCCAGCTACTGTGAGTTAATCAGCTCTCTTCCTCTATGCCCTGCCACCATGATGTTTTTACCTTGGAATGGGCTAACCATGGACCAAACCTCTGAAACTATAAGCCAAGCAAACCTTTCCTCCACTAAGTTGTTCTTGTCAGGTATTTTGGTCACAGTGACAACAAAAGCTGGCTAAAACATACCCTATTGGTTCTGTTTCTCTGGAGAACCTAACCAACACAGTTGGGTTCACATAGAAAAATAAGTTTCCATCTGGACCAACTGAAGTATTGTGCCTACTCCATAGAGATACAGAATCGCCCCAGCTCTTCTTCCCTGAAGGGATGAAGACACTAAGGGCCTTTTGTCACACTCTCCCAGGCTTGATACCTGTATTTTTAAACTCCAGGCTATTCAGGATGGGAGAATAAAGGAAGAGAGACATTAGACTACTTTCCAAGAGATCCTCAAATGCATTACAAACCAATGTGATCACTTTCTAATGTTGGAGAAATGTGGGCATTGTGTGCTGGCTGTGAACCTACCTAATTATATAAACCTTTTTTTTTTTGCGGTACCGGGGATTGAACCCAGGAGTGTTCTACCTCCGCACTACACCCCCGGCCCTATTTTTTTATTCTTTATTTTTGAAACCGGGTCTCACGAAGTTGCGGAGGGCCTCACTAGGTAGAGAGAGAGAGAGAGAGAGAGAGAGAGAGAGAGAAAAGAGGAGAGAGAGAGATAGATCATGCGCACGCGCGCATGCGTGCTGAGGTTGGCCGCGAACCCGGATCCTCCGGTCTCCACCTCCCAAAGTACTGGGATTACAAGCGTGCACCACCACGCCCGGCATATAAACCTTTTCACTGCAAAAAGACTCTAAGGAATGTTGAACTAGAATGTAACACTTTTTTCATTTAATCAAGCCAAATTAATAAACCCTTATAGAACTCGTCGCTCAAAGAACTATGAGATTCAAGAAAACATAAAATGGTCCTTGGGACACTGCATAACACTGCTGAAGTTTTAAATTTTTTTGAGTTTTTAAATTACTTCCTCAGCCGGTTGTGGTGGCACACGCTTGTAATCCCAGTATTTAGGAGGCTGAGACAGAAGGTTCACAAGTTCAAAGCCAGCCTCAGCAACTTCGTGAGGCCCTGAGCAACTTAGTGAGACCCTGTTTCAAAATAATGAATAAAAAATAGGCCTGGAAGTGTAGCTCGGAGGTAGAATGCCCCTGAGTTCAATCCCCAGTACCACAAAAAAACAAAATAAAATAAAATAAGTTACTTCCTCAAAGAATGGAATGTTGCTGAATTAATTAAGAGTCAAGTTACAAGTTACAAGAAGGGCAAGTTACTACTAGAAAGAAAAGAGCACAAGTGTATGAGTTTAGCAGGTACAGTAAATGCCTCCCTACTACCCATTGGCTCAACTCTTTGTGTACACACTAGTGACTCATCAGCTGAATCACCTGATGAAGTTTGGGGTACTCAGCCAGATCACAAAGGCTAAGTGTGTTCAACGAAATGGCAAGTGTTCCTTGTGTGTTCTACTGATTGACTAGCCATTGAGTCAAGTCCTCATCTCCCAGCCTAACTCATTGAAAGCGCTATTGCTTGTTCTGAGACCCACTAAGAATGATCAAAGGACATTAGCAGATGCTACACACTCTAGCAGGACCTAACACTGGAGAGAAGAGAACATGGGCATATTGCATTTATGTGCAAGTTCGTGTCCCGTTGAGCCAATCTCTTAGCATTCCAAATTTTTTTCTTTCCTTTTCTTTCCTTTCCTTTCCTTTTCTTTTCTTTTCTTTTGTTTTCTGTAGTGGGAATTGAACTCAGGGCCATGTCTCTGAGATACATCCCAGCCGTATTTTATTTTTTATTTGGAAACAGGGTTTCACTAAGTTGCTGAGGGTCTCACTAAGTTGCTAAAGCTGGCCTCAAACCTGCGATCCTCCTGTCTCTGCCTCCCAAGTACTGGGATTGCAGGTGTGCACCACCATGCCCTGCTCTGAATTTCTTTTAAAATGGCAAAACATTATTTGCTTTCCACCCACCTTAAGTTTGAACAGCCAATAAGTTAATACATTGCTAGATATTCTCTTAATGGGAAACATATACAACAAAGATATAACCCTAAGGAAGCAAAGTATGAAGACAGTTTAAATACGTCAAAATCTCCATCTTCCACCTCCAAAATATTCATTTTTGATTACCTGATAATGATATTAAAACTAACATAGTTAGCAACTTACTATGCTTCACATACTGTGCTGTCTATGTATTATCATGTTTAATCTTCTCCCCAGTCATCAGTACTCATACTCTTCCCCACTTTACAGGTGAAGGGTTGAAACTCACCACGGTTAAGTAACTTTACTAAGGCAAAGAGTTGTCCTAATGTGACAGAGTTGGGCTGAGAGCCATGTTCCTCAGACTTCAAAGCCCATGCTTGAAAATTATCCGTAGATATGTAAGGTGAGGTCGTGGGAGTAGAATGAATGGAGGAAGCGTTTGCCATAATTATTTGGAGAAGTGCCTCAATTTTCTATTTTATTTTCTTCTTTATATATTTAGCTATTGATGTCTGAAAACAAAGGCAAAATAATAAGATATCAAATGAATATTAATGAAGCAGACCTCTATGTACACGAGCAATGTTTCTCCCAATTATGTGAAATTCCATGTTAACTTCAAAGAAAGGTATCATTTGGACCCATAAAAGTGCCCTGAACCATCATGGACACCCCTCAACACACACAGATGCACACACACACACACACACACACACACGCACACACACATACACATGCACACATACGCACACACACACACACACATACACACGCACATTGATTTCAGAATATATGCTGCACCATCTACCAAAAAGACTTATCATGGGCAGGGCATAGTGATACAAGCCTGAAATTCCAGTACTTGGGAGGCTAAGACAGGAGGATCACAGGTTCCAGGCTAACCTCAGCAACTTAGTGAGCACCTCAGAAACTTAGAGAGACCCTGTTTCAAATATTTAAAAAAAAATTAAGATCTGGGAATGTAGCTAGGAGGTAGAATGCCCCTGGGTTTAATTCCCAGTACAAAAAAAAAAGACTTATGGACCTATGAGTACATTTTTCATGACCATTACCAAAGCTACTTCAACAGTAAACAGATGTTTGCAAATGTGATGTGGGGTAGAACTGAGGGACCCTGGTCACTCAGAGATTTTCTTTGTGGATTGGATGGAATACCTTGACTACATATTGGTCTCAAACAGTAACTTAGTTTGAAAGTAAATTTTTAAAAATAGACTAGCCAGGCATAGTGGCACACACCTGTAATCCCAGTACTTGGGAAGCTGAGACAGGAGGATCACAGGTTTGAGGACAGCCTTAGCAAGTAGCAAGAATCTCAGCAACCTAGCAAGACCCTGTTTCAAAAACAAAAAATAAAAAGGTGCAGGGATGTAGCTCAGAGGTAGAATGCCCCTGTGTTCAATCCCAGTACCACACACACACACACATACACACACACACACACATACACACACACACACACACAGAGGCTAGCCAGGCGCAATGGTGCATGCCTGCAATCCCAGTACTTGGGAGGCTGAGACAGGAGGATCCAGGTTCCAGGCCAGCCTCGGCAACTTAGCAAGACCCCGTTTCAAAATAAAAAATAAGGACGGGCATGGTGGCGCATGCTTGTAATCCCAGCACTTTGGGAGGCAGATACCGGAGGATCCGGGTTCGCGGCCAGCCTCGGTTCTTGCTCTCTCTCTCCCTGTCTCTCTCTCTCTCTCTCTCTCTCTCTCTCTCCTTAGTGAGGCCCTCCACAACTTCGTGAGACCTGGTTTCAAAATAAAGCATAAAAAATAGGGCCGGGGGCATAGCGCGGAGGTAGAACGCCCCTGCGTTCAATCCCCGGTACCGCAAAAAATAAAATAAAATAAAATAATAAAAAATAAATAAATAAATAGGGCTGGAGGTGTAGCTCAGAGGTAGAATGACCCTGGAATCAATCCCCAGTACCAAACAAACAAACAAAAAGGACTAGTCCAGGGAATACATAAACTTAAAGGGGGCTGCTTGAACTCCCCTAATAAATACATTACCTCTCTGCTATATTCAATTCTTCCATTAGGTATATATGCTTTGGGCTAACTTTCATTAACACCTGACACATTGAGTTTCTACTATCTACCAGCAATGACAAGACCTAAGTATTCAAAGGTGAAAGGCAAGACTCCCTGGTCCCCAGGAGCTGGTGGCATGGAAAGGGAGCAGATGGCACAGGTGGATGCTGTGGATGCTGGGGAGAAACCAGAAGTGGGCAGGGGTGGGGACTTGGAGCTGAGGCCTGAGAAAGAAAAGGAGTCAGCCAGGTGCTGATGGGAAGAAAGCTGGGTGGGCCTAGGGCAGGAAGAGGGAGCTTCTGACGGGAGGGGTGGAGGTGGTGAGAGACCGAGCTGGGGACCAGGCAAGTCCAGGATGTGAGAGGCTGCAACACCAGGCCAAGAGGATGACGTTGCAGCACACAATGGGGAGCCATGGAGGCCTTCTTGCAGACAGATGTGTGCCATCGGATTCGGGTCTCTGACGTAGCACTCTGGCAGCTGTGCGAGGGAGACCAGTCATAGGCCACCAGCCCAAGTAGATAGCCATTTGGGAAGGGAAGGAGGACAACTGAGGAGAATGAGAAGAAAGGGTCGAGCGATTCCAGGAGTTGCAGTGACAGGACATGAAGACCACGTGCAGGAGAGGAATCCAACACCACTCAGAAGTGGTGGTGTGGACAGCCACATGGACAGATGCCAGGCAAGGATCAAGGAATGTGGAGAAGAAACGGGGTTTGAGGGGGAGAGGAAGAATTCAGTGTTAAATGTGTTAATGTTGAGATGCTCATGGGACATCCATGTGGTGATGTCCACTAAACAGGAGATTTTTGAGATCTGATACCCAAAATCCACATCTGACTGTAGACACAGATGGGAGTCCACCAGGATATCAATGGTTGGTGTAACCGAGTGCTTGAGAGACCACCCAGTGGGCACAGAAGGGATGAGGCTCAGAGAAGCTGGGAGACACCCTCGCCAGAGCCCGGGAGAAGGAACAGAGAGGAAAGGGGAATGCCAAGAACAAATGGAGCCGGGTGTGGTGGTACGCACCCATATTCCCAGTACTCGGAAGGCTGAGACAGGCGGATTGCAGGCTCGAGGCCAGCCTCAGCAATTTAGCAAGACCCTCAGCAATTTAGCGAGACCCTGTTTCCAAATAAAAAACTAAAATAAGTCCGGGGGTGGAGCTAAGAGGTAGAATGCCTCTGGGTTCAATCCCCAGTACCAGAAGAAGAAGAAGAGCCAGGCATGGTGGGGTGGTGCACACTTGTGATCCCAGTACTTAGGAGGCTGAGACAGGAGGATTGTGGGTTTGCGGCCAGCCTCAGCTACTAAGTGAGGCCCTCCATAACTTAGTGAGATCCTGTTTCAAAATAAATAATAAAAAATAGGGCTAGGGTGTAGCTCGGAGGTAGAATGCCCCTGGGTTCCAATCCCAATACCACCAAAAAATAAAAATAAAAATAAATAAAAAAGAAGAACAACAACCACGAATGGTGTCATACGCAGAACACAAGGCAGGAGAGAGAAAGGTTAACTCTAATGTACTGACAATTGTTGGGCTTGGCAACCAAAGCGTGCAAGTGACTGTGAAGAGAAGTTCCCGTGGAAACACAAAGAGGTAAAGCCAGCAGGATAAGGGGCAGCTGGAGAGCAAGGAAACAAGGACGTGGACAGACTATGCTTTCAAGAAACTTGACTCTGAAAGAAAGGAAAGACTTAGCACAGTATCTAAAGGGAAGCGGAGGTCAAGGGCAGGATATTTTTTTTTTTTTTTTTTTTTTTGCGGTACCGGGGATTGAACTCAGGGGCATTCTACCTCCGAGCTACACCCTCGGCCCTATTTTTTTATACTTTATTTTGAAACCGGGTCTCACGAAGTTGTGGAGGGCCTCACTAAGTAGCTGAGGCTGGCCGTGAACCCGGATCCTCTGGTCTCCGCCTCCCAAGTACTAGGATTACAAGCGTGTGCCACCACGCCCGGCTAAGGGCAGGATATTTCTAAATATGAGAGATTCGCACACATTTCTATACAGAGAGAGGCAGTCCAGGCACCAGTCTAGAGTTCAGATGCCAGCCTCCCCATGAACTGGCTGCATGACCTTGAGCAGTGTCCTCCTGCCTACTGTCCCTCAGTTTCCTCCCCTGACATGTGGAGGAGATGAAAGTACCCGGTCGCAAGGCTGGGGTGAGGGTGAGACCGATTAACACATTGCCCGTGGTTTAGTGAACACTCAGCAGCACTTGCTGTCATTCTTTTTTTTGTGTGTGTGTGTGTGTGTGGTACCGGGGATTGAACGCAGGGGCGTTCTACCTCCGCGCTACGCCCCGGCCCTATTTTTTATACTTTATTTTTGAAACCGGGTTTCATGAAGTTGTGGAGGGCCTCACTAAATAGAGAGAGAGAGAGAGAGGGAGACAGGGAGAGAGAGAGAGAGAGAGAGAGAGAGAGAGAGTGTTTGTGCGCGCGCACGCGCGAGCTGAGGCTAGTCTCGAACCCGGATCCTCCGGTCTCCGCCTCCCACCACGCCCGGCCACTTGCTGTCATTCTAACCACCAGATTCTGGGTGAGGGAGACAGCCAATAAGAGGGCGAGGATCCTGAGAAAAGGAAGAAGAAGAGGGGATCAGAAGTAAATTGGAAGCTGGGTGTGGTGGCGCACGCCTGTAATCCCAGTACTTGGGAGGCTGAGACAAGAGGATTGTAGATTTGAGGCCAGCCTCAGCAACTTAGGGAGACCCTGTTTCAAAATAAAAACTAAAAAGGGCCAGGGATGTGACTCAGAGATAGTATGGCCCTGGGTTCAATCCCCAGTGCCAGAAGAAGGAGGAAGGATATCTACAAGATGGGAGCCATACTTACCAGCAGGTTGGTAAGCGCCTGTGTCTGTCTGGTCCTTGTTAGAGTTAATGCTTCCTGAGGGACTGAGCTCCCCCACCGCGTTGTACCTGCACCTGCACGGGGTGGCTGGCTGGGACCAGAGCCAGTTGCAGGGCGTGTCTCTGAGGCTTTGGGCTTCGCCTGCCTCGTCACTGCATAAACTGTTTGCTCTAGTTGACGCGTTCCTGCGTTGTTTACAACTCCACACTGTAGGGGACCATTTTACTGGCAAGACCATTTTCTGCCTTGAAGAATGAAGCAGAATAACAAGCCAAATGACTCAGGGGACAGCGGCTGTTTTGGCCTTAAAAACAACCTTCACACAATATTTTCCTTCCAATTCACTCCAGGCTTCTTTGAACCAAGAGTCTCAGAGTTGTTTTAGCTGAAAATAAAGTACATTTTTTTTTTTTTGCGGTACTGGGGATTGAACCCAGGGGCGTTCTACCTCCGAGATACACCCCCAGCCCTATTTTTTATACTTTATTTTGAAACCAGGTCTCACAAAGTTGCGGAGGCCTCACTAAGTAGCTGAGGCTGGCCGCGAACCCGGATCCTCCGGTCTCTGCCTCCCAAGTACTGGGATTACAAGCGTGCACCACCACACCCGGCGAAAATAAAGTATATTTAAGCCACCCATCAGGTGATGAAGGCAATGATTCTTTTCTCATGTAACAGAGTTCGGTTCTTTTGCTTTGACACAACTTATGTGCTGTGACCCAGGTGGATTTTTTTTTCCAATATATGTCTGGGTCGCAGACGCTGAAGGAGATGTTCCTCAAGATTCTGCCCTGCTGCAAGGAATGTCTTCCACATGAGGTGGGTCACAGGGTTAGTGCCACACACCTGCCCATCAGCACCAGCCTGTGACCTCGGGAACCCGCAGGGTCCAGTTACATGTCACCCTGCCTGGTCCACTCTCGTGATAAACACATGGCAAACGTTGCGGGCAGAGCAATGTGTAGAACACACTTGTTTTTCTTGGAAGTCCTCAGCTTGGTCCAGGTGGAGCGTTTGAGGGAAGCCCTGAGACTGCTCTGCACTCTTACATTTGTTGTGAAAAAGAAAGAGAATGTTCCATAGCCAGAAACCCTTTCCCCTGAACCATGTGCTTGAAGGCGGTGCTGGCCAGTTGATTGAAGGGTGGTGCTTACCAAACCTCCTAGAGGACAGAGACTATGCCTTCTTCTTCCCTTCCTCCTCCTCCTCCTCCCCCTCCTCCTCTTCCTCCTCCTCCTCCTTTACTTCTTCGTTTTGTTATTGTTGTTGTTGTTGTTCCTGAAGCACATATCAGGATGCCCGGGACTTAGTGTGTGTTCAGTGTGTGTCTCTAGGATGAATGAATGGAACTAAATAGAAGATGATGAGAGCTCAGATAAGGTTACTACCCCAGATCCCCAAGCTCAGTTTTGGCTAATAAAGACCCACTGTCAGAAGTAAATGTATTTAATAATAACATTTATTTATTTGTTTATTTATTTATTTATTTATTTTGGTACTGGGGATTGAACCCAGGGGTATTCTACCGCCGAGCTACACCCCGAGCCCAGTTTTATTTTTATTTGGAAACAGGGTCTCGCTAGGTTGATGAGAATCTCACTACTTGCTGAGGCTGTCCTCGAACCTGTGATCCTCCTGTCTCAGCCTCCCAAGTACTGGGATTACAGGCATGCGCCACCACACCCGGTTTAATAATAACATTTATAGCCGGGCATGGTGGCACACGCTTGTAATCCCAATACTTGGGAGGCTGAGACCCGAGGATCTGGGTTTGCAGCCGGCCTCAGCTACTTAGTGAGGCCCTCCGCAACTCAGTGAGACCCTGTTTCAAAATAAAGAATAAAAAAAATAAGGCTAGGGGTATAGCTCAGAGGTAGAATGCCCCTGGGTTCAATCCCCAGTAGCAAAAAAAATAATAATAACATTTATAATAATGACCATCTCAAAGCCATGATGATCAGAGCAGAAGTTTAAGGTAAAACTATGAGACTTGGATCTTTTTTTTTTTTTTTTTTTTTTTGGTGGTGATGGTGGTAGTACTGGGGACTGAACCTGTGATCCTCCTGTCTCAGCCTCCCAAGTACTAGAACTACAGGTGTGTGCCACGATGCCCAGCTTCATAGTTACCCTTCTAATTTTATAGGCTTTTAAAAATATTCTTAGAAAAGGAGAAAGCAGGGATGGGAGGATGCAAATATAGAAAAGGTTTTCATTTGAAGTAGCTCAGGTCAAACCAAAGTAACTTATTTAGTTCTTGTTTTCAAGTCCTTTCCAAAGAAGGAAGGAAGGATCCTGGATTAAAATGTCAACCCCAACACTGCACAACATCCCTGGAAGGTATAGATCAAAGACTGGGCCCATGTTAGCAGCTCCTCTCCCTCAGGAGAAGCATAGGGCTAAGAGAGAGGTCAGTCCAGTAGAATTGCCCAACTAATTCAGGTCATGAATCATTTGACACACAATCATCTAGTCTTGATTTCAGTATCTCAAATGACCTCAAGGCCAGCTTCAGCAACTTAGTGAGACCCTCAGCAACTTAGGGAGACCCTGTTTCAAAATAAAAAGGCTGGCCGGGCATGGTGGTGCATGCCACCCAGTACTTGGGAGGCTGAGACAGGAGGATCGCAGGTTCAAGGCCAGCCTTGGCAACTTAGTGAGACCCTGTTTCAAACTAAAAAATAAAATAGGACTGAGGGTGTAGCTCAGAGGTAGAATACCCCTGGGTTCCATCCCCAGTACTACAATTAAAAAAAAAAAAAGGGCTGGGCTGTAGCTCAGAGGTAAAATGCCCCTGGGTTCAATCCTCAGCACCACACACACACACACAAAGTGTGTAATCTCCTTGAGGGCAAGTTCTGTATTCTCATCTTTGTGCCCCCAGTACTTAAATACAGTGTCCAACTCGTATGGACTCTGTGTATTTACTTATGGAATGAGTGAATTCTCCTTCAACATTTCCCCCTCCTTCATGTCTCTTTGGACATGTGTAGCCAAAATCTTCCTTAAAATAGATTAGTCAGAATATTTTTTAACTTAAAGATTTCTTTAATCTGGGCTGGGTGGCACACACCTGTAATTCCAGTACTTGGGAGGCTAAGACAGAAGGATCACAGGTTCGAGACCAACCTCAGCAATTTAGCAAGACTCTCAGCAACCTAGAAAGACCTGATTTCAAAATTAAAAAAAAAGGGGGGGTTTGGAGATAAAATGCCCTGGAGTTCAATCCCCAGTACCAAATAAAATAAAAAGGGCTGAGGGTGTGGCTCAGAGGTAGAATGCCCCTGGGTTCAATCCCCAGTGCCAAAAAACAAATTTTTTAAAAAATAAAGATTTATTCATACAAAATTTGGATATCCAAACAAGCAGAGCCTGACTGAGCAACTTCGAAAGGTGCCAGTCTCCATGGGTTTTTTTTTTTTTTTTGCAGTATGGGGGATTGAACCCAGGGGCATTCTACCTCTGAGCTACACCCCCTGCCCTATTTTTTATCCTTTATTTTGAAACAAGGACTCACTAAGTTGCAGAGGGCCTCACTAAGTAGCTGAGGCTGGCTGTGAACCCAGATCCTCCGGTCTCCACCTCCCAAGTACTGGGATTACAAGAGTGCGCCACCACGCCAGGCGCCAGTCTCTGTAGGTTTGAAAAGATAAACACACTTGATGAGCTGGGTCCGGGACAGGCCCTAAAGACCGCTGGGTGAGAAATGAAGGACAGATTTTAGTGGTGTTTTCTCGGGATCCATTTGGGAGTCCTGCCCCTGCCCTCGCCTGGGGATGGGGTTGGGGTGCCGTGTACTGTAGGAGATGACCAGCAGGGTGGGTGGAAATGTGCAGGAGCCACCGCCTGGCGCCTGCTGTGCCCTCTCGCCCGAGGCCTGAACCTTCCTTGTCATCTGCCCACATATGAGCTATGACCACTACGTCCAGTTCCAGAGTCTTGTCTCAATGAGACATTTCACACGTCTCTCTGTGGCTGCGGTGGGTTTTGGCTGAATGAATCGCAAAGTCATAGACTGTTGATTGTCAGGACAGAGATACAATCATGTCCCTTAAAGTCTCTCAGCTAACAAACGGTGGGGCCTGATGATAGGGGTGCCAGATTTAACAAATAAAAATGCAAGACCCCTATGTTTTCCCTCTTATATAGAAGATAGAAAAAGGGAAACCAGTGGAGTAGAGAAAGGAGATGGGGGAAAGGAGGAGGGAAGGAGAAGGGGAGGCACTGAGGAATGAAACTGACAAATTATGATCTGTCCACATACTAATATATCACAATGAATCCTACCATTATGTGTAACTATAATGTACCAATACAATTTTTTAAAGAAAACCCAAATTTAAAATAAAAAATACAAGACCTCTAGGTAAATCTGAGTTTCAGATAAACAATGACTTGGTGTTCCGCATGATTATGTGTTGTGGATATTTAACTGAGTCTCCTGTCATTCTTCTGGAACCCCATGGGGCCATGATGAAAGCCGGGCTCCGGGCGGCCACTCCGACTGGCTCAAGTGTACAGCGCATTTCTAACAGCAGGCCTGTCTGCACTCCATCAGGAGGGGCCAGAAGGGCTTCACAGATCGGAGCTGTGGAGCTCAGTGGTACCAGGGGATGGTTGGCCCTCAGCAGTTTTTTCCATCTATTATAGGGTTACAAATAGTACCAGATTCAAATGGCTGTTGCAAAAATATTAAATGAATTATTACAAATAAGATTTATATATTAGATAACATCAAGCCCAAAGCCTGGTGAACCAGGAGCTTCCATCCGAATGGTATCTAGTGCCTTCTCAGACATGTCTGATCCCCGAACCGCATCACTGGGGCAAAATAGCCCACAGTGCCACAACTTTTCTTTCCAGCTTGATGCGGAGAAATGAAAAGTTGCCCCTTCTGCAACAGAGAGGAACGGCCCAGATTTTAATAAGGCAATAAGAACTTTTATTAACTATCACAACAATTAGTCATTTGTGGTAGAACCATTATCTCAGCATTATTACACTGTAAATATGAGAAAAATGATCAACCCAGCCTCCCTGCCGTGACCATCAGGGAGTTGAAGCAAATTGCCTCCCTGAGATCTAGTCTAGAAGCTCCAAACCCGGCTCATCGTCAGAATCACCTGGGGAATATTTTTTAAAATTATCTTTTGTTATAATGAAAATATTTCAAACACACAACAAAGCTGAAATCATTTCATAGTGGACACTTGTGTACCCACCACCTGAGTTCAACATTTTACTCTATCTTGTTTTATCACCTATCTGTCCCTCTGTTCATCCATCAGTACATCGTGTGTGTGTGTGTGTGTGTGTGTGTGTGTGTGTGTGTTACTGGGGATTGAACCCAGGGGCATTCTACCTCTAAGCAACATCCTCAACCCTATTTTATTTTTTAGTTTGAACCAGGATATCTCTAAGTTTCTGAGGCTGGCCTTGAACCTGCAATCCTCCTGTCTCAGCCTCCCAAGTACTGGGATTACTGGTGTGCACCACCGCGCCCAGTGGCTCTCAGTTTCGAAGGTTCCAGTCCCTGATCAGTTAGCTCCTGTTGCTCTTGGCCGATGGCGAGGCAGCATGTCATGGTGGGAGTGTGCGAGGGAACAAACTGCTCATCTCATGGCAGGGACTCAAAAGAGGGAAAGCAGAAGGGACTGGGGTTCTTCAGTCCCCTTCGAGGGCACACTCTCCATGACATAAAGCCCCCCTCAGATCCCATCTCTCAAAGTTTACACCGCCTCCCAGTGGGGCCAAGCTGGGACCAGGTCTTTAACACATGGGCCTCTGGGGAACGTTCCAGATCCAAACTACCACAGGGAGGGTGAATCCTTCTGCAGGAAGGAGGAATACAGTCCAACACAGGAAGCCGCTCCTGAAACCCAGGCCCTTGGGTTTATAGACCAGGAAGCTAGCCCACGGAGCAGAGTGGCTTTCCCAGAAACAGAACTGGCCTTCTCAGCAAGTCCAAGGCGGGAGTGGTCTAGAACCAAGGTCCTTGTCACCGACAGGGCCGCCTCCCTGCAGTTCACAGGCAGCTCACCATTGACCAAACAATTTTCTCCTGTATACCAGGCACTGATATCAAAATAAATAAATAAAATTTTTTAAAAACCACAGTCTCTACTAGCAAGAAGCACCCAGCCCTTTATTTCTTTTCTTTTCTTTTCTTTTCTTTTTTGGTGGTGGTGGTAGTACTGGGGATTGAGCCCAGAGGCATTCTACCTCCAAACTACACACCCAGCCCTATTTTATTTTTATTTTGAAACAGATTCTCGCTAGGTTGATGAGCATCTTACTACTTGCTGAAGCTGTCCTCAAACCTGCAATCCTCCTGTCTCAGCCACCCAAGAACTGGGATTACAAGCATGTGCCACCATGCCTGGGCAGCTCCCAGCCCTATTTAAAGTTCTTCCATATAGCCAGGCGTGGTGGCGCAGGCTTGTAATTCCAGTACTTGAGAAGCTGAGACCGGAGGATCCAGGTTCGCGGCCAGCCTCAGCTACTTAGTGAGGCCTCCGCAACTTCATGAGACCCGGTTTCAAAATAAAGTATAGCCAGGCGTGGTGGCGCACGCTTGTAATCCCAGTACTTTGGGAGGCAGAGACCGGAGGATCCGGGTTAGCGGCCAGCCTCAGCTCGTGCACGCGCGTGCGCACGCTCTCTGTCTTTCCCTGTCTCTCTCTCTCTCTCTCTACTTAGTGAGGCCCTCCGCAACTTCGTGAGACCCGGTTTCAAAATAAAGTATAAAAAAAATAGGGCCAGGGGTGTAGCGCGGAGGTAGAATGCCCCTGCGTTCAATCCCCGGTACCGCAAAAAAAAAAAAAAAAAAAAAAAAAAAAAAAAGTA